>JANGFJ010000127.1:0-29985 GCA_025758675.1 Naganishia antarctica | reverse complement strand
TAACAAGTTTGGAAGGCGAATGCTGCACACTGCGATCGACTTGCGAGGAGCGGGAAACGACTCTGGAAAACGTCAACCAGTCCCTACAAACCGCCAACGAGTCCCTCCAAACGACAGTGCAAGCGGTGGTAGCAGAGAGAGAAGAGGCTCGGAGCAGGGTAACAACTTTGGAAGGCGAATGCTGCACACTGCGATCGACTTGCGAGGAGCGGGAAACGACTCCGGAAAGCGTCAACGAGTCGCTCCGAATCGCCAACGAGTCGCTCCGAACCGCCAACGAGTCGCTCCAAACCGACAATTTCGCTCTGACAACAACGGTGCAAGTGGTGACAGACGAGCGAGACGAGGCGAGGGCGAGGGCGACAGACCTCGCGGTCGCGCAACGGGTCCTGCAAGGACAAAAGGAGGTGTTAGACGGACAGCTCAAAACGTTCGGCGAGGAGTTGCGCCAGATGGCAACGGCAAAAGAAATAGCAGAGGTATGGACACCGTTCGCCCGAAGGACCTCACTCATCTTGTGTCAACAGGCTCGAATCCAGGCGACAAAAGCCGCAGAAGAGACCAAAACAAAGCGAGACCTCGAAAAACTACGGGCAAAGCTTCCCGAGCTCGAAGCGGACCAGCTACTCGCCCGGAACCTCGAAGACAAAGTCGCCAGTTTGGAAACACGCGTCACGATATACGCTGAAACTGTTCAGGCCGCAAAGAAGGACGAGCTTGAACTTCGAGAGAAACTCAGAAAGTCGGAGCAAAGCCGGTTGGAATCCGAGACAGCCCAGCAACGACTTCAAGCGGCAAAGACGGCTGTCGAAGAGGAGAATGAAAATGTCAAAAGGTCGCTACAATTAACCATGAATGCCAAGGACCAGCTCGAGGTATGTAGCCAGTAAAGCGAGGAATCACAGTGCGCTCATCCTTTTCCTCCAGGCCAAATCCCGCGCCGATCTCGCGAAGACGCTCGAAAATGTCGCACACCTACGAAATAATTTGGACCGCATCAGAACCCTGTTGGAAGCCATCGACTATGAAAAACGACAGATTGTCCGCGACATCATTTTCCAGACCTGCCTCGTCATGGCTTCCGGATGTGAATTGGGCCTCGTCGCGCTCGGCTACCTCATCGAGAAAGACAAGCAATACCCTCAAGCCGGGCTGCTCGACGGATATAAAGAATCGGTTTCGTTTATCGACCTCGCCCCGCACGTCACTGCCCGCATACAGTCCGAAATTCCGGCCAAGATTCGGCATCAGCTCCAGCTCCTCCAACAGGCCCGTGGCGCGAGTCACTTTGTGGCTCCGATTTTGCTTCATGGCATGGTCCAACAATTCGCGCTCTGTCCTGAAACGAACTCTTTGATGCATGATCGGGTGCATGCCGTCTTGGCTGCTCTGGAAGGACTGCTCGGGTTGCTGCAGAGAGAGCAGACCAAGCTGGTGCACAGATACTTGCGAGACTGCGTGCCATTGATGAGGGATTGGGAGAGGACTGTGCAAGCAGCGATGGACCTCGCTACCCAGTCTACAATGAAAACGTACGAGGTCGACGTGTCCATGGCCAACTTTTACGGACGAGCGAGACGCTTGCGAGATGAGTTGCCGAAACACGCGGACAGGATGCGCGAGATTGTGCAAGCCGAGGTGAGTACAACAACCTTGCTGAAAGTGACGGCACTGACGCCGTGTGTTACCAGGGTATGGACATTGACGAGGCGGAGAACCTGGTGGGATGATGAAATGGATAGGGCTTTCGTCGTGAGTATATCTCCTGTACTCTACGCTCTACGTAATAATGACAAGACTCTTTGTTGGCGCAGACCAACGATTGCGGAGAGACTGGTCGAGCAGAGCTGCGGCCTGACCGACATACAACTGGTTTGCATTGAGAGCCGAGTGAAGTGGCAGGACAATGATGGAGGCAGACGTTGCGTAGTGGCCATTGATGAGCTTTTGCGCAGATGTATCTCTGTACCCGGACCAATGGCAGTACGCAACGTCCCAACTCGTGTCTACAACTTGCCGTGATCCACCATTTCAAAACGGGTAGACTGTGCATGGCAGCCCACACCTCGACAAAGCAACCCTGACACGAGAGACCTCGGTATCGAGTTCCACCTCCTTTTCGTCCTTTCCGCCTAGTTCTAGGTATCTAAAGTAGATGACCGAACGACTCTGGAAAGGGTGAACCATGACGTCCAGGATGTTGGAAAATGGTACCAGACATTCCAATCGACAGCGCACGCCGCCTGTTGCGGGCTCGATGGTGTAGCACCCAAGTTTCGAGCCGGGACAGTACACAATGGTCGATATCGGCGTCGCGTCGTGGGAATGGTGGACACCGACTAGATTCTTTCCCGCAGCCTTTTGAAGCAAGCGCTCGGCCAAAATGACCGGATTGCGTTCCTGTTCGAGTTTGGTTAATAAAAGGTGTAGAGATGGATCGCCCTACTCACGTTTCCCTCGCCCGCTACTTCCGTGACCCAGTCCTGTCCGCTCTCTGCGATGCCTTGCGCAACCAAAAGTTCCACCACGGGGGCAATGTCGTGGCCGTCGATCCCTCCCAAGGCCTGTAGTACGTCGACGGTTTGCTTCTTGTGATATGACAGCAATTGGAACAAGATGAGGGAAAGCGGGCGAGAGCACTGCGATGTGGGTAAAAGCTGGGAGAGTGCGAGGCGTTGGACGAGCGAGCTGGCATTCGATGTACAATGTTTCCTTTGCAAATACTGTGCCAAGCTCAGTCGAGCCCTGCCAACTCAACAAGAAACTCACACATCGAGTAGCTCGCGTTCCAGTGCAGCAATCTTGAGCGTCCCCGCTTTGTTGCGATGCGGTCCGAATCCAACAGCCAACTGGAGTACTCCGCTGAGGACGTACATGACCCTACCCGTTGCCAACTTTTTATCCTTTGAGTCGGCCACCACCTTTTCCACTACTGCGTCTTCCTCGTGATCGTCTGCCCACTGCTCGACCTGGTCCTTTGGCAGATTTCCCACAACGGTGTCGTAGTATATCCTAAAGGTGCGCTCACCAACGATCCTCGCAAAGTATTGGAAACAGAGGACGAGCAGAGCGACAACATCCGCTAGCCATGCGAGGGCATCCGGGCTCGTTGGGTTGTCGGCATGTGAGATACTGTCCTCGGCAACTGGAGATTGCTGCAGGAGCGCTCGAAGATAGGGGTCGAGCTCGAGTCTATTGTTGTCGTATGCGAAAACGACCGATGCGAGTTTGCTGTCAAATCGGCCGAGATAAACGGCGCTCGCCCGCAGATCTTCGAGTGCCTGTGACGCCCTGCTGGGAAAGTCTGTCTTGAATGCGTCCATCTTTATCGAATCCGTTTGCAGCGAATCCGTTTGTGGAATCCTTTCGTATGGAACCTGCGGAGCACAGCCTGACAACTGGAATCGGACGCAAACTACAGAGCCTACGGATAGTGTGTGAGTGTCGGAACTTCCTAGTTGAAAAGACTAGAGAGGCAACGGATTAGACAGAGTTGCCTGATGATTGTTTACTTACTCTGGCGGTCCATTCGTCTCGCAAATCACTCCTTGTGTACTTGAGGTGGACTAGACCGCACCTGAGGGCCACAGAGCCAGTCCAGGTCTCTCCTTCCTGCCCTTGCTGAATAGAACCAGCCGATACTTCCGACACCAAGGCATCCAATTCGCCCTGCGTAAGTGAAGACAACGATGGCGTGCTTGGTCCGTCTCTCGAAAGGATAATAAAGGTGAGACGGTCTTGGTGGGCGAGGGCGAATTTTGCGGCGGATAAGGTGTCGTCCAGAAAGGCGAGATCTTGAAGGGCGTATATAGCCGGGATCTCCGGCGGCGTCGAAGCTAACTCGTCTACGTAGGTTGGTTTGAGCGTTAGGAAAACAAGGTCGGAAGGATAACGGTAGGCACGAAAAGTTGTATCTTTTGCGCTCGAGTCCCGTATCATCTCCCACTCCAGCTTACACTCCAGGCTGGCGTCCTTTTCTAGGCTTTGCATCTTCAATTTGAGTCTTTTCAACTGGAATCTCTGGTTTTCCATTCCGAGGCCAGAGGGAGTGTCTCGCAACGGCAACGGCCATTCTTCGACGTCGGACACCGCGATACTGGCAGTGGCTCGCGCCTCGGATGACCGAACGAGATTAGGCCGATACCTGTTTCGCAACAAGGTAGTGATTGCCGCTTCTGGGTGCTTGTCGTTGGCGTCGGGTAATGTGACATATCTTTGTCGCGGGACATGTCGTGCTGCGAGTGGCGCATCGAGGGGCGGGTGTTGGTAATCCGGCTCGTAAAACGCAAAGTCGGCCGGCTCGAACATTGCGAACCGTCGCAACACACAAGAGGCCAGATGTACCAGCGCGCCGATGGTTTTGAAAAGAGTTGTCGATGTATCGTCCATGGTAATTTCTCCTGAACCCGGAAACTCCTCGATCCGGCCCAGACATTTGTGATAGGATCCGTCTACCGACCTCAGCCAAACAACCACACCCTTCAAGTTCGGGTGGACCACGCCAAACTCGTCCAAAGAGGTGATTTGAATGAACATCAGATACTTGCGACCGGGTTCCGACGTGGTAGGACGAGGAAATGAAATCGATATCTTGCGTGTCACGTTGTTCGGCGCCGTTCTTCGCGCCTTGAAAGTACCGGTTTCTTCGTCTGATTGCGAGTGCTGAAACTTGAGCGTTGACAGCAAGGCGGCAAAGGTTGAAGCGAATTCCGGGTGTTCCATATTGAAGAGTTCGTACGATCCGTCTTTTGCTGTCGTCACGGGTACGTAACCTCCGGGCCTGACGTCTGGAATTTACAGTTAGTCGCGCTGTCTCCTTTCCGTCATTCTACCACGCCTACTTACGTCGTCGCCAGATAACTTGCAGCACCGATGCAACCTGTCTCATGCTATCCAGCACTTGATGTCCGTAGAGTTGCTGCAGATCGTCTGGCAGCGGCGTGAACGTGTTACTGGACTGTGATACGACTTGCAACACAGCCGCTCCGGGACTGTACGTTTGCATCGAGCGCAAGGCGGCGTTGAAGGCCGGCATGTCGAAAGTGCCGAACCGCTTGTTGAATACCTTGTCGAGCAACGGCATCGCCATGTTGGTGTATCGCACACCGCTTGTTGTATCGCCGAGCAGAGACTTCCATCTTCGGTACACGACTCCGGCGGTGACCCAGTACGGCGCGGTTTGCCAGCGATCCTGTTGGGAGCTGAGACCGGCTGGGGTTTCCGAAAGCATCAAAGGTGGCGGGCTGAGGGGTTGGCCGACTGCGACGAGGCAAAATTGTTCCAGGACATCGAAAACTCCGTCCAGCAATCCCAACGTTTCTTTATCGACGCCGTAGTTTCGGCGACCGGTGTTTTGGACGCCGCGCTTGTAACGGAACAGATCTTGGACCGCCGCGGTATCATCGGACTGTAGGGCATACGCGAGGTCCAGCGCTTCAGCCGATGTGAGCCCAATCAAGGCAATCCAGCGTTCCTCCACAACAGTGCTGGGATCCGCCATCGACATGAATCTCTCGTGATCAACCTGGGGCTCTTTTTTATTGCCTGCCAGGAAGCCGACTCGAACCTGAAGGTGGGATTGCAGTCGCTTCCGGATCCCGAGCTCCGATGCCGTTTTCCTTTCGCCAGTAGATACGCTGAGACAGTCTGCCGCGGCAGCGGCCTTTCCGATATAAACAAAGACTTGAAGCTTTCCGTTTGACATTCTTTTGACCATGTAGTGAAGGTAGATGCCGTGTTTCATGTTGATTGCCTTCCAATCACTGAGAGGCATCACCGGTTTCCCCCGGACGATTCGAAGGTTTGGCAGTCGGTTGAGAAGTTCGGCCGGAATTGGATTTCCGCCACAGGTTCGGATTGCTTCGAGGAGTAACATGGTCGGTTCATAACCCGGAATGTGAGACAGCAGCGATTGCAAGTCCATGTTTTTGTCGTTGTACCGCCCGATGAGCGCCGCAACCCCCGCATCGTGGCCAATCTCCTCGCACACCGCTGCCATCCACTCGCCAATCGCTCCTACCGCCTCTTTTGGCATAGCTCCTTCCGGGTGTTCCGTTGCTTGAAGCCGGCTTCGTACGCGAAACATCTCGAGGTTTGTCGAGGTCGTGCAAAAGTCCTATACTCGATAGCAAAGCAGCTGTAGACATGATGATCTTTCAATGACTAGTCTTCCAAATAGGGGCTCCATCGCACACATCACATATCACCCATATATGCTAACCGCGCTTTATCAATCTCCTACAGCTACTGACCATCGGCATCACACACGCACCGCCGCAGAGCTTCACAGAATGTCTACCAGCTGTGCGTATCCACGGACCAGTTGGCCATCACTTTGCTTCAACCGGGAAAGGGACGTATCTACATCGCTTTTGCTGTAAACAAAGGTTTGCAAGGTACAGCAAGAGCTGGGCGCTGTTTGTCATGTATTTTCTCCAGTCTCATGCTATTTATTTCACGTCATTCATGGTTCTGTGTGTCGGCTAGGCTCAGTGATTCGGACGCACCCGTCAAATCTGACTAAATGTGCCGCTTTGAGTTTGCCACTTTGCAGGCCTGGTGTAACTTCCGTGACATGTAGACACATGTGATGGATACCGGGTGCTTGCTTAGTCTCGGGACACCGAGGATGTGGTTGTCCGCGCGACCGCGTCCTCTTCGCCAAACCTTGTATCGAACTGGCGTAACTTATGCTGTAGAGGTCACCCTCGGCAGAATACGTCGCGTTCCCAGCGAGTGGTCCCTCGGTAAGGTTTCCTAGCGGTCACAGTTGTTGCCTCGAGGTCAATGGATCCGACGAAGTCGCAACCGGAATATTAGGATTAGGTATCTTCGCCTCCTGGCTAGCCGCGGAGCTGCTCTCATCTTCGCAAATACCATCATCGCGATTCTCAGATTTGCGGCGATGAAACCATGAGATCATGCGACTGTGGCAGATAAAGGGATGTGATTAGACGAGTGAGTCTATACTTCTGTCATTACAATCCTCTTGTATGTTCATACCTTGTGACCGAGTATCAAAAGTTTTCAAACTGTCACAGACGACATTTTGCATATTATTCTATAACCCTCACGATATTTTTGACAATGAGAAAACGTGGTTACAGGTCGTATGATGTTTCTGATCAACCCGAGATTGCGGATGTGAAATCAGCTGACCTGAGGTTACCCACTGACAGGCTTGCCTTGAAATCTACACCGACACACTTTGCCAGGGTCGATAAGATGCTCTGGATAACGCTCCGCATTCCCTCGTGGACCGCAATCTCGAAGGTAAGGCTCCGGATCGTGTTCCCCCAGCGAAATCGATGTACGACGTAGCGGCCGACAGAGTGGGTGGAGCAATGCGGCATGGACTGCACCAACTGCCGTTCAGTAATGCACGTATTTCCATCCCGCGAGTCGGAACTCGCTTCCCAATGCGAGGCCGCGACACGTCTAATCTGGGTAGAACATGACATCTGAAGTGAGATCTGCCTATCATCATACATCTCCAGTACAGCAGCGCAGAGAAGGGACGGTCTTACGAGATTGCAAAGATAGTTCCTTACGATGTAGATCATGCAGATGCAGAGTCAGTTCCGGGACCACTAGACCCATAACGGTTCTCGGAGTTGCAGACTGAGACCTATTAGTATGCGACCGATTCCGCATGCCGTCGTAGCAGACAAGGATGTTATGCCACATGTGATATGAACAAAGTGGCAATCGCATACTTGCCCCTAATCGCCCGGTCTGCTGCGAAAGTCATCTAACAGAACAAGCTCTCTATCGAAACACATCCATTCTTCCTTGTCGCTAAAGGCAAAGATTGAACGACACTCGGTAATGTAGGCCCTCAGTCGCCACATATCCCGATGTTTCCTAGATGCAAATATGTGTTCGAGTGCACCGTACCGTAACAACATGGAGACGAGGATGGCATTGACGGCCGTTTCCACACAGGGTCGCTCGTCGAAGAGCACAGTCCAACATGAAGCTGGCACATGGATTGAATGTACCAAGATGGAAGAACCCAATGCGAATACTTGATAATCTGTCATGGGAGCCAAGAACCTAAATGTGACCTGTCAGCTTAAGTCGACGAATGTGAGGAGTGACACCTACAGCCCATCCCCTGGAAGTAATCCCACGGGTTGCCAGCTACCTTGATCGCCTACATGTCGACAGAGGGCAATGTGGATGCCGTGCTGCACGTGCAAATGGTAGGGCGCCAGGCGCGTTGTACAGCTAAAGTGGGCACGCATGTTGGTGAATGTCCCCGTCATTCCGTACGAGAGCGCTTCAAACAACAGGACCACGGCATCCCTGTCCGCGGGTTCAAAGCTTGTACCTTTGGCGACTTGTTCGATGCTTGAGAAGACAGGGCGTCGGTAAAACAACTCCAAGTCTGGGCTTGGACTTACGAGCGGGCAGAAACCTCAGTGGGACAGTCTACATCGTCCTCACCCGCAGTACCCCTTTCGTCGTAAAACTTGAACCTCGTGTTCGAGATACGATCATGTCCGTCAGGGCCTAGCGTTACGCCAGACACGACTCGAGTTGGCCTAGACGACATATGTCAGGTGCGGGCTACAGGTCATCGGAATGTACCTACACCTGGATCTGAGTGATCCCATTCTGCCTGTCAACAACCGGGATACTTTTCCAGTTATCCCACGGCACAACACGATCCACATCGCAAAGGATACCCATCAATGCCTTGGACAGCGAGCTCTATTAAAGTACCTTCAGCTTTGGTCCAGATCGTGTGACAAGGCTCCTTACTTTTGCTACAAATATCGTGAAAAAGGGACACGTGACGACGAGGGGATATCTAACCCAGGAGAGGGTCTCGTCTGGTCGTTGAAAGGCAGTGATGTTTCCGTGCGCAATCGTCAAGTAGTCTCGGCGGACGATATCGCCGTCAGGCCGAATACGCTGGAATCCTGGCTCTTCTGCGGGAATCAACTCGACGGTTCCATCCGAGTCTGTCTCCTGGTCCACGACACAGGTGAACTCGAGAGCAGACTCTTGCAGATCGTATGTCGGTGGAGGTTTCTCGTCCATCTGCTCTTCGTTCCGGGGGCCCTGCATGCGGTCGTCTGCCTCGGGCGGCTTCACCCGGTCCACCGCCTCGACCTTTCCCTGATCCACCTCCTGACTCCCTTGACCGACATCCTGATCCCCCCCACGTGTCTTACCAATCGTTTTGAGCTGTTTGTTCAACGCCTCATTTTGGTCTTCACGGACTTGCTGTGTGGCTTCGCGCGCCAGAGTTTGTTGCTTGTGTTGAGAGATTGCCTCCCGGAGGTCATTCTCGTTGTCCATCGCAACTTCATACTTGCCGGTGACTAGTTGTAATCGTCTTTTGAGTGACCGCACGTCGGCCTGCAAACTTCGGATTCGTAGCTCAGCTGTTCTAACCTCCTGATCAACCTCCTGATCTATCCCCTCATCCACCGCATGGTCCATCTCCGAATCAACCTCCTGATCCATACTTTGATCGATGTCTGGATCCCCAATTCCCATGCCCTGATCACCCTGCTGATCCCCCTGACGACTCTCCTGATCCAACCCCTGATCCAAACCGTGGATCACCTCCTCCTCAGCCATAACCGGTAAACCGTCACCCAAATCTCCCGGCGCCTGATCCCCGTCCTGACCGCTCCCCAATGCTTGCCCCAACTGATCACCGTCTCCCGGCTCCTCGTCCTCCCACGTATAATCGACCGGTTTACGCAGCCATGCAGCAGCGTCCGGAGTATCCTGTTGTTGCAAGCTGTAGTAGCTCTGCTCCTTTCGAGCTTCATCAGCCGTTAGGTGCTTCAGTCGGTCGAGAAATGCTTGAATCGGAGGTCTTGGGGCCGGTCGTTCTGCTGGCTGGACCCTGCGATGGACCGTCTTTTTCACCGTTTTGATGTTGGCGCCGTGTCGGAGCTTGAGGAAGACGGCGTACCGGAACGCGGTTTGGATGTCTTGATCTGATCGTTTGCTGTTTGGTTGTATCACCTCGAGACAGCGGCGCCACAGGTCGACTGCGTTGGATATCGTGTACGGGTTGGCGACGACCGTACGACAGAGATAAAGTACCCAGGGACCCCGTTTGTCCTTTAGCTCTGCCAGTTTCCGTTGCATTTGACGGAATCTGACAAACTCGCCCGACGATTCATCCACTTCTGCACAGTGTACAATCAAGTATCGCTCCAACCTGACCCAAATCCGCTGATACATTTCCTGGTTTCCTTGAACAAACCTTCTCTCCGACATCCAACCTCCACCGATCCACCACATTTTGTTGACGAATTCGTCCCATCCCAGCCAGGCGATCCGGCATACGGCAAGGTCTACGGCAACGCTGATGCCGTGTGGGACGTTGTCTGTCGTCTCTGCGGGATGCAGCGTACAACTGATGTGACGCAAGCAGGTGAGGTACCGTTCGGACGGCGGGAGGTTGGCGGCCTGTAGACTGACTGTCGGCCAATCTGGTGGAATCTCTGCGCCAACGGGTAAGGCAGAGTCGAGATGGAACGGTACGGGCGGCATTGGTGCGACGGAAGGAAGAGTGGTCGGAGCGGTATCCACTTGCAGTATCCAGGATTTACTGCGTTGATGAAGCGGATGAAGCATCCGAGACAAGGCGATCGACGTGAGATATTGAATTGAATTGACATGAATGTCGCTTTCAGCCGTGCCAAGTTGGTCGCAGCTGTAAGGGCCATATCGCAATGATCTTCCATCAAGCTGATGTACTCAACCGTTCAAATCACTTGCGTAATACTTCCCCTTCCGCACGAAACGAGATAGACTGATTCGAAACGCGCGTTGGGATCATCTAGTCGTCAACGACAAGACGCAGTCGCAAAGCATGACCGATGTCGACATATGGTGAGGAAATGTCATCACGGTATTATAAAGTCTTTGATTTTCCTACAAGCTAACCACCTTCCGTCGGCGAGATGGAACGGGCAACGATTATAAGATGAGGCGGATCCACGATTATAAGACGTCAGTCACTACCGAACGCACAGGAAGCGTCGACCGCGCCTCTCACAACACCCCGCACGGACTCGGCCACGGTCAAACCATGGGTGCAGTACCTTGAGGAGCCTGCATGGGGCTAGGATTATACGCGGTTGAAGAGGTGGCCGGTGCAAAACCAGTTGAAGAGGTGGCCGGTGCAAAACCAGTTGAAGAGGTGACCGGTGCAAAACCAGTGTTGGGGCGATTCTTGGGTTCGTACGTTGGGATGTGCTCTTTCAGGACCTATTACCCAATCAGGGCCGCTCAGTTCCACTCTTGCGACTTGGAGGACGTGGGGATGGTTCCACTCACCTGCTTGTCCCCATGGGCGGTTCCAAAGATGTAGACCAAGGTGAAAAGGACAAAGAGGAACAAAGCGAACCCTAGCCAAAGAAACGCTGCAACGGCATCGACTTTGGAGCAGAACGATGCTGTATTGCCATTCACTGTTAGCACTTACTTGGGATAACGAAAGTGCGGCGCGACTCACATGACAAGCCAAAGGAAACGTTACAGGCGTTTGTCCTGATGGTAACCAACGCGGCAGCACCTGCGCATCACAAAGGCGCTTCAGTCTCCATGCACTCGGCGTCCATTACGGACCCACTCTACTTACAAAGCCAAATCGGAAACATCACCAGCGCCCAGATCATGTCCACCGCCACGATGGCCAAGAACGAATCGCCCGATGCTAAGCGGACGATGATGAACAGGAGCTCGAAGAAGATGGTGAAGCCGCCGACCCAGGCTGCGTATGGGAAGGTCCTTGTTGCGGTGATTCTGCTGTGGTCACGGATCTGAAATGCAACGGGATGATTAGCTGGGACGGCTTGCGTTCCGCGCGGGGAGGGCGGCTCGACCTCCGACGACTGAGTAGTACTCGACTTACAATAGTTTCGATGTCCACGGAGAGCCCAAGGACAATAGCTGAACAGACAAGCAAGGCGATCCCAAGAACAAGTCGAGTAAGATGAGTAGATTTCATGGTGATCAAATAGTTGTCGATGGTTACGCAGAGTCGAGTTTGCTGAAGTCGTGGACAAGAGGACTTCCTCAAACGGATGAGAACCGCCTTTTAAGGATCGGGGCGGGCTCATCACGAGGTGAGTGAGTCGCAGGTGACAGCTGTGACTCTCTGGTACTCGCCGGATATCTGGAATCTGGACAGATGGACTGGAATTTTACGCGCATTCGCGAGAAGGAGAGGAATGTGATGAGCAGATCGGCATCGATGCCTGGATTTTCTACCACTTACGAGTGTATGGCATGAGCATGGTGATGGTGACAGTACCACACTTTTTTTCCATCTGATTCCATGTTGTGAGTCGACTGGTTATGCGCAGTATGACTCATAGGATCCGCATCCAACGGCAGCGACGCAAACCTTAAAAGTGTCCATGAAGCGTGGCAGGTAGGACGTCGACAAGGCGACGATCAGGAAGAAAAGCGAGGGTTTAAGGGTATGAGTGGATGTGAGGTGAGAGACCTTGGAGGTGGTGACGAACAATCACCCTTGTTCACATGCAAACAGGGTTGCGGAAACGAATCAGAAAGAAGCTCGCCAAGATCGTCTACGAGGTCTGGACATGTGAAACGTCAGGCGCAAAACGGGTCGTCGCACGAGCTACTGGAGATACTCCGTACAACGTGGGCCAGCTGCAGATCAGAGTCTCGCCTCTGCGATTGTTCGTTCGAATGCCAGCAGATTGGGAGAACGGAAGGAGGGAATGCTGCAGAACAGACGAATACGAGAAAAAAGAACGTAACCAGAAGAAGGAGAAGGGGTATCGATTCATCGAAGGACATGTGATGTGATCATGTCATACCGCATAGGTGCAGCTTCCGCAAAGTTGTTTCCGCTCATGCGACTGATAACGTGCTTGACGACTTGTCACTTGATAGTTCTGATGGAGTACTTGTTGATACGTCATAAAACAAAGTCCAGTCATTAACCCTCGGCCTTGAACCTTGAACATCCTACCGCAGCTGACCTTTCCCAAACGACTGATATAACATCACTTCCACCGCATCAAGCGTACCCCTTCCAGTGTTTCTTCCACGCATCCCCACTAACTTGCCCCAATGCACCGCCGACCCCTCGTCACCACCGCCGTCGTCGTCGGCGCTTCCCGCAATGCCGCACACCGCGAAGCCGATCGTATGTCAGCACAACAAGAACAATCTCTAAACACACAAGCCCGCCTCCAATGGGAGGCAGAACAGGCTGCCGCGCGTGATCGGCAGATCGCAGACGATGCTGCCAAGGCCGCGTTGGCTGCCCAAGGGTATCCGCAACAGCAATATCCGCAACAGCAATATCAACAGCCGGGTCCTCAGCAGTCGGGGTATGGTGGGTCTCCTCCCCAGGGATCTGGGAAGCCGAAATTTTGTTCTGGATGTGGATTTCGCTTGGCGGAAGGTGTGCGTTTTTGTCAGGAGTGCGGGGCACAGGCTCAGGGATAGGTAGGTCAGGGTTGGGAGATCGTAAGTCGCTCCTGACATCGGGGATCACTTGCTGATTTGATCCTGCTTACAGACCAGTCGGTATACGTCAATCATGGATATGGTATCACGACCTTGACACCTTGCCTGCTGGTATGCGTCGGATCGCCTCGGTCGGATCAAGGTTCTCGTCTTCCGTGATCAGTCACACGGCCTGGTAGAGAGGCCTGACCGTGATCAGCGGGACAATGAGACAAGCAAACTCGAGATGCACCGCGCGGAGAGGCCAGTGCAGGGTAATAGTCCGCAGGGTATAAATAGTGTGGTAATATAATGGTAGCTCATCCTGTAGCTGTTATCCAACATTTGTTTGTTGTACCATGAAATCTCGGTTGCGAGACGGTCGGCAACTCCAAGTCCGACGCGTCCAGGCCAGACCGAGCATACGCAAGCTGGGCCAGATAAAAATGAGAGCGCAATCCCGCTACCGACTTGAACGCGACGAATTCGATCGATATGCAGGCCATCCCTGTCCAGCATATTCGCTTGCCAGAACGCTTCTACCAGCTGTTGACGACGTCCAAAACTTCTGCAACGCCAGGGCATGGGGAAACAGTTTGTCCTCGGCGTACTCCAACTTGCGGCCGTTCTTTGCAGATCCCAGATCTTCGGCTTCAGCACTGGCTTCTGAGCTTCTGAGACGGATGATGGGGCAAACGACGGATGACTAGAGCGTAATGGTGGTCGGTAACGGCCAACCGATCGCAAGACAAGACGCAGTCGCAAGGCATGAACGATGTAGCGAGATATTGAGGAAGTGTCATCACAGTATTATAAAGTCTTAGATTTTACTACAAGCTAGCTACCTTCCGTCGGCGTTATACAGCGGGCCAACGATTATAGGACGACAGTCACCAATGCACGCGTGCCATAATATGGCGAACGCTACGGTAGGCGTCGACGGCGCACCTCTTGACAGCAACACACCCTGTCCGGACTCGGCCACGATCAAACCATGGATGCAGTACTTGGAGGAGCCTGCATGGGGCTAGGATTATACGCGGTTGAAGAGGTGGCCGGTGCAAAACCAGTTGAAGAGGTGACCGGTGCAAAACCAGTAGAAGAGGTGACCGGTGCAAAACCAGTGTTGGGGCGATTCTTGGGTTCGTACGTTGGGATATGCTCTTTCAGGACCTATCACCCAGCCGGGACCGGTCAGTCCCACTCTTGCGACTTGGAGGACGTAGGGATGGTTCCACTCACGTGCGTGTCCCCATGGGCGGTTCCAACGATGTAGATCAAGGTGAAGAGGACAAACAGCCACAAAGCCCACCCGAGCCAAAGAAACGCTGCAATGGCATCGACTTTGGAGCAGAACGACGCTGTGTTACCGCTCGCTGTTAGCACCTACTTGAGATAACGCAAGTGCGGCGCGACTCACATGACAAGCCAAAGGAAACGTTACAAGCGTTTGTCCTGATGGTAACCAACGCAGCACCACCTACGCATCACAAATGCGCTTCAGTCTCCATGCACTCGGCGTCCATCATGGCTCTACTCCGCTTACAAAGCCAGAGCGGAAACATTAACAACGACCAAATCAAGTCCACCGCCACGACGGTCAAGAACGAATCGCCTGCTCCCAAGCGAATGGCCATGAATAGGAGCTCCAGGACGATGGTGAAGCCGCCGAGCCAGGCTGTGTATGGGAAGGTCGTTGTTGAGGAAATCCTGCCATGGTGATGACGGATCTGGAGCACGACGGGATCATTAGCTGGGACGGTTGCGTTCCGCGCGGGGCGGGAGGTCCCCCACCACAACTGGGTAGTGCTCGACTTACAATAGTTTCAATGTCCGCCGAGAGCCCAAGGACGATAGCTGCACAGACGACCAAGGCGATCCCAAGAACAAGTCGAATAAGATGAGTGGATTTCATGGTGATCAAACAGTTGTCGTTGGTAAACAATTATCGATGGTGACGCAGAGTCGTGTTTGCTAAACTCGTGGACAAGGGGACCTCGTTTCACAAATGCGCCCTTTAAAGATCGGGGCGGCCTTGTCACGAGGTGAGAGTCGTATCTGAAGGTGATGACGCTCTGGGACTTACGAATCCCAGTATCCCACGGGCATTTGTGAGAAGGAGAGGGATTTGCTGCAGGAAGTGATGAGCAGGTCGTATCGACGCCTGGGTTTCTTACACGTACCAGTGTATGGCAAGGGTATGGTGACAGTGAGTCAGTGACATGTATGGCATGGGCATAGTCACGGTGACTACCACAATTTTTTTCACTTGAAAAAGTCGACTGGGTTTGCGCAGTATGCATCGTAGGATCCGCATCCAACGGTAGCGACGCAAACCTTAAAAGCGTCCATGAAGCGTGGAAGGTAGGGGACAACGGCAGCGGGCGACGATCAGGAAGAAGACCGAGGATCGGGGGTTCCATGAATGCAGGTTGCAGGTAAGGTGAGAGACGCTGGAAGTAGCGACGAACCATATTCCTTTGGTTTAGTCTGCCTCATCGATATGCAAACAGGGTTGCGGAAACAAATTAGAAAGCGCCAAGATCGTCTACGTGGTCTGGAAGCTGGTCTGGACATATGAAACGTCAAGGGTAAACGGGAAAAGGGGTCATCGCGCGAGCTCCTGTACAGAACGAGGTACTCCATACAACGTGGGCCAGCTGCAGATGAGAGTCTCGCCTTTGCGGTTGTTCGTGCGAATGCTAGCGGATTGGGCAAAAAGACTGAAGGAATGCGGCAGAACAGAAGAACAGAAGGAGAAGGACATGTGATGATGTTATTGTGATTCGTGCAGCTTCCGCAAAGTTGATTCCGCTCATACGTGATAAATGTCAACTTGACACTTGATGCACCAACCAAAGTCCAGTCGCTAAACCCTCGGCCTTGAACAGCTTAGCGCAGCTGACCTTTCTCGAACGACTGGAACGACTGATATAACATCACTTCACCGCATCACCATTCCAATGTCTCTTACACGCACCCCCCACTAATCAGCCACAATGATGCGCCGTAGACCCCTCCTCGCCACCGCTGTCGTCGTTGGCGCCTCCCGCCACGCCGCCCACCGTGAAACCGATCGCATCGCAGCGCAACAAGAACAATCTCTAAACACACAAGCCCGCCTCCAATGGGAGGCAGAACAGGCTGCCGCGCGTGATCGGCAGATCGCAGACGATGCTGCCAAGGCCGCGTTGGCTGCCCAAGGGTTTCCGCAACAGCAACATCCGCAACAACAATATTCGCAACAACAATATCAACAGCCGGGTCCTCAGCAGTCGGGGTATGGCGGATCTCCTCCGGGCTATAATCAGTCGGGGTATGGCGGGTCCCCTCCCCAGGGATCTCCTCCCCAGGGATCTGGGAAGCCGAAATTTTGTTCTGGATGTGGATTTCGCTTGGCGGAAGGTGTGCGTTTTTGTCAGGAGTGCGGGACACAGGCCCAGGGTTAGCTAGTTGCGGGTCAAAAGATTGTAAGTCGCTCCCAACGTCGGGGATCACTTGCTGATTTGATCCTGCTCCTAGACCAGTCGATATATGTCGATCAAGGATATGGTATCACGACCTTGACACCTTGCCTGTTGGTATGCGTCGGATCGCCTCGGTCGGATCAAGGTTCTCGCATTCCGTGATCAGCGGGACAACCAGACAAGCAAGTTGACATGCACCGCGCGGGAAGGGTAGTGTAGGGTTATCGTCCGCAGTGTGTGAATAGTGTGGTAATATAATGGTAGCTCATTCTGTCGTTATCGAGAAACATTTGTTAAATGTACCATGAAATCTCGGTCCCGTGATGGTCGGCAACTCCTACAGGTCCGACTCGTCCGTGTGCTAGGTGAAAGTGAAAGTTAGAGCGCAATCCCGCTACCGGCTTGAACGCGACGGACTCGATCGATATGCAGTTCCTGCCCGTCCGGCACCAGACATTCGCCGGCTCGAAACGTCTTCCGTGTACCCCAATTTGCGGCCGTCCTTGACAGATCCAAGATATTCGGCACCGACAATATGTTCTGGACAATAAAAGGTGTCCTGCGTTGCGCTCCACGTCGCGCCCTGGACGATTGTTGTTAATCCGACCCGACGTGCCAAAAAGGACTGTCAGACCATCCGGTGATATACTGATTCCACAAAAAACATACGGCCTAGGGTATTGCTTCTTGTTGTTCGTCTGTCGACCGAGCCCACATCGCCGCTATCGCCATGTTATTCGACGATCACTCCAAGCTCTTACCTGTAGCTCTACTTCTCGGGAGACCCCAACCTCGGAATCGAAACCCGTTGAAAGGAGCGACCGGCTCAGATAGAAGCTGTCAGACTTCACTTCAAGGAAAGGGACTTGCCGCATCGCTGTCTGGCGACAAGCAGTGCAGTTCTCGTTCTGCGATACTTGCGAGGGCGGCCTATTTCCCCAGGGTTCGAGGAAAAGGCGATGACTCGTGCTGCTGTCTATGGCGAACCTCGGTCCTAGATTCTTTGCGACAACCTACGCCTTGTCCAAAAGTCGTTGTGTCTTGCACCGCTTCCCGTTATCCATTGTCGAGTGCCTTCTCCGGCTCTCGGCGGAGATTCAGCCTTCCGTCAGTTTTCTGTCCGTCGATGATTCCTGCAAGCGAGCTCCGAGCCTGAATGAATCGCGTCGCTTGTACTGTTCAGTGAAATCATCCGTTTTGGGGAAATCAGCGGTAACCTACAGAAAGCGAACACTGCATACGTACATCTGATGGAATTCGGTCCTTCTCGATTCTCGTTCGCTGGATGAGCCGAACCGTATCAGGCGGAGACTCGGGAGAGAGATATATCGTTTGCCTGTTGCCTCCTGTCGTGAATTGCTCAAAAGCTTCGCTTCCACGCTTCGATGGAGTCACGCAGTTGAAGCGGGCGCACCCGGGTTGACGAATGGTCATTAAGGCTATAAGGTGCGCTGTGTCGCCGTGTCGACTTCGTCATTTCCGCAATGGGTCATATCAACCGCATCTCCCCATCAACCGTATATCCACGACCGTCCAATACCAACAACCATCATTCAAGAATTATATCATGTCCTGGTACGTCCTTCCCTGTTCTGGGAGACCTCGCACTGACCTCCTGACGTTGGACCTTGGTAGGGGAGGTCTCAAGAAAGCCGCTTCCCGAGCGGGAACGCAGTTGATGCAGAAGACGGGTCAGGTCGAGCGAACTGTCGATAGGGAATTTATGGAAGAGGAGGGGAGGTACCGCACGTATGTAGTCTTCACCCGGGGCAGCGTGATGTCGGGACTGGAACTGATGACTCACGGACAGGATGGAGAAGGAGACCAACAACTTGCAGAGGGAAGCCAAGGCATACCTGGATTCCATGCGCAGTGAGTCTGCTTCTACGAACGCCAACATGTTTGACGGTGACCGAGCTGAAGGTTGTCAACTCCACAGTGATGTCCGCTTCGCAGGCTCGTATCGCCGAAACCCTCGAGCTGTTCTACACCGTCGATCGAACATCTGATGTATGTTCCTATATCTCTTACGGTCTAGCAACTACAAACTGATCGGACTGTTGACCAAACACAGAGCGCAATGGCGGGTCATGCGTACAAATCAGCCGTGGAGGAACTGGACAACATCGTCAGCAGAGACTTGGTGAGTAACCCGCATTGGTCTCGTCTACATTCGTGCTCAAGACTGAAGGATTGATCTCGGCACAGGACGCTCCCTTCCGAGCTACCGTTCTCGAACCAATCGGCAAGCTCTGTTCATACTTCCCAACCGTCAACGAAGGCATCTCGAAGCGAAACAAAAAGGTGCGTAATCATTCCCCGCGCTATGCGGCGAAACGCCAAGACTGATCCCATCGTCCACAGATGCTCGACTACGATGCCGCGAGATCAAAGGTCCGGAAACTGCAAGACAAACCATCAGACGATTCCATCAAGCTCCCTCGAGTAAGACCGTTCGCACACCAGTCTTTCTACGTTGCTCAATCGTCTCTCTACAGGCTCAGCAGGAATACGACGAAGCCAAGGAGATCTTTGATATCCTGAACGAGCAATACGTTCGAGAGTTACCTCTCCTCTTGGATACGCGTATACGTGAGTTGTCACAAGAACCGCGGAGCGTCGAAGCCGCAGGCTCACCCTCTTCCCGCATGCAGCATACCTGGACCCCTCGTTCGAAGCAATGGTCCGATGCCAACTGCGATTTGCGGAAGAAGGATACGCAAAGCTCAGCGGCGTGCAGAGGTGCGTCTCTATATACGGCCAGTCAACGACATGCTAACCAGTATCCGCTGCTCCTAGGTATTTTGCGGATAACATTAGAGACGATTACGCCAACGGGCAATTGGATGCTCAAGTTGAGACTGTTCTGGGCGAAATGAAGGAATTGGCGATCTACGGCGTTTAAAAACCGGAATAGCACGGCTACAGGGCCGAGATCTAGAAAGCCAACCAGAACTCCTATTGGTGACGGAGCGCAGTACGTTGTATCAGAGGAATCCTTACATGGACTCGCGAGATTAGATAAATCATGTCATACCATTGCAGCAGTCCACCCAGCTCCCGACATCGACAACTCGTCTACATAAATACAGCGCTTACTATTTGTCTTTCTAGCACGGACTATATAGCGATTCTACGAAATGGATACAATACGAACGCCCGACGAATATCCCTTATACACCACGGCACGGCACATCAGCCCCCGGATTCGAGGGACTATTCGTCGTCGTCCACGACCGCGATCCGCGCCTGCTTCACCCTGTTCAGCAACCGCGCATCCCGTACCCGCTGGAGATCATCCCTCAATCGTGCCCCATCAACGATCGCCCCGGCACGTTCGAGCATCGCATGGAGGCTCCCCTCGGTGTGGAGTTTGAGCAAGGATGCGTACCCGTCGATGGGTTTACCTCCGATAGTGATCAGCGGCGAATGCGAGTCCGCTGATCGACCGTCGACGATTCGTGCGAGGATGGCGTTGACCGCGGAATGATCGGATCTGGTGTCGAGTGCCAATGTGACGGGACCGGGAAGGAGCGAATAGAGAGCGAGTAACTCGTGCACGGGCGTGGTCCACGTCGGCCCTGTACTCCAGACCACAACGGGTTCAACCTCGGCGTGAAGCTCGGTCCAGCCTTGCTTATCGGACGCCTTGAACCCGACGTAGGACATCGGATCCATCGGATGCGCGGTGTCTACCCCTTGAGGGATAGAATGACTCGGGTTGGCAAGTAGGTACGATTGAAGCGCGAGGAGTTCTTGCGTGGCGGTTAAAGGAGCGGACATGACGGGTCGATAAACTCTTGCTGGAGCTGCAAATCAAACGTGTTAGCAATGAATACCCATCGGACCCCGAATCCGAACGCACCAATAGCCTGCTGTCGCTCCGCATCCTCATACGTCAAAGTCCTCGGCGCACCCCTCCGTCCAGTCACCCGCACCTTTTTCCCACCGACCATGCTGATCCTCTCAATATCCAGCAACTCTTGCCTCATGCGCGAGGTGGACATGCTATCCCCCAGGATCGGCAACACCGCGCCACTCGAGCGGAGGAAGAATGCAAGGGTGCCGAGTACTAGAATGGCGACGATCATTGCCCGAGCAACAGCTTTCGGACGCGTACCGTGGGACCACCGTTTGTTAACGCCAGAGATCGAATCACGCTGCACCACCGGCAGAGGCAACGCGAAATCCGTCGGCACATTACTGGGAGCCGATCCGGAAAACGAATTGCTCCTGCCGAAACCGGGATCGATGCCGGATCGTGGTTGAAAAGACGATGATCCAGATGAAGGGAACGGCGGTAACTCGTGTCCATCCTCGAGCAACCCAACACGCGACGGGTACGCGCTCGTCGACGCAAATCCACCGGGAGCAGCTGAATTCGAAGCCAACGTCGGCGTTGACTTCTTGCACCCCAGTTCCTGCCCAGGGTGAGATGTCGAGTTGCCGTTGGAGAAGAGACGGTTGACCGCGTTCAGGCTTTCGACGGGCTCGAGCAAGGGAGAATGCGAACCCTGGAGCGCGGTCGGTGATGAAGGCGGCGAAAAGAGGAATCGATGGACGGGAGAAGCCATTGTGACGGCGGGCTAGCTGTATAGCTGTGTGTTGGCGGAGAGAAGAGAAGGTCGAGAAGCTTGTGGGTTGATTAGTGTCGCGGACGAGGACGGGAGCGCTGCTTCCTTAAGAGATTGTCGACAATGAGGGTATCGCGGAACGTATCAAACGTGGTATCCGGGTTGAGGGCGGTGAGACGAAGCAAGGCGCAGCCCGTTGTCGTTTCGTGAGATGTTAGATACGCAAACAGGAATATCCTATCGTGGATTCTAGTGTGGCGGGTTATAAGAGGAAACCCCATGTTGTTATTCTTCAAATTGGAAGGCGCGTCCCAGCCGGCATTCTAGCGCGTCCGATATGAGATTGCTTTCTGCGCGCTAAACATCGTCTCTGCGGGATTCCCCTGCAGAGGTCGTTCGCGTTTGCTGGGAATGGCCTCTGGTCAGTTTAGAGTTATCGATACTTCACATTTGAGAGGCGGCTTGTTGTGAGTAGAGGTATGCGTCCGTGTGTCGTCATTTAAATTATTCGTTAGCGTCTCGTCGTCTCGTCGGGTTTCACACGAATCTCAGACCGAGCCTGGCGATTTCTGGTGCGACCGATTGAGCTCGAAAAATATTGGACCCCTCGAGGCCTAGGCTGCGTTGAATCTCACCAATGGCCAAGCCTTGCCACAGGAACTACCAAGGAACGGGTGCCTGCGCAGATGAACCACTTTCGATGCAGGTCCTAGGACCTCACCCAGGGCAGCTCCCAGGGCATCAACATCCCAACCCACACCTCACCACCATATTATTAACATTTCTCTCGCAAAAGCTCTCCCAGAGCGGTTGATCCCCTTGATCCCCGATCGCAGTGCGAGAAACCGTCAGTTTCGACGAATTCTGCACCTGCTTCTTCGGTGGAATGAATTCTGTGGATTCAAGTATGGAACAACTATGGAAGTTATCCGAGCAGCTGCTCCAACAACTATCTGGCGAATTCTCGTGATTGTTCTGCCACAGATCTTGGTTGTGCCTGTCGACTAGCTGCCTGTCATTGATTGCTGATTTGCGAGCTTCAGCGCATTGGTTGACATATCTACCTCTGCAAGCCGCAGACCTCTGCAAACGGCTGCAAACGGCTTGCAGGGCCATGTCAGCTCCCTGGCCTGTCCTAGTCCACGGCCGCAATAGAACGGTGTTCCAGTGCCATGTCATGCCACTGCCATACCATACCACACCAGCTCCACTACCGTCGTAGCAGCGGCGTGTTCGTCCGGGACACCTGCTCCGATATCGGGCAAGTCCGACGGCCGGAGAAGAGCGAGCATGGACATCATGGGAATATGGGGATCGTCCAAGTCGTCCAAGTCCAGTCCAGTCCAAGGTCCGATGAAGACTGCCTGAGATCATCTCGTGCGTTTACGACACCACTCCTGCGCCAACAATCCCAACATCGTCCGTCCCATCAACGCAGCATCCTCGCAGCATCCTCGCAAAACACACGCAATGCCCTCAGCTATCGACTGGACCAAAGTCCACCCGTCGCACAACCCCCAGTTTTCGTATTTTCCCTCGAGACGGTCCACCGTCTTTTCGACCAAGGGCCTGGTAGCATCCAGTCAACCCCTGGCGAGTCAGGCTGGGTTGGAGATCTTGAACAAGGGCGGAAACGCAGCAGATGCGGCTGTTGCAACTGGTACGTCTTGATACCAAATTTCCGCTCGTCACCTCCCGTTCCGTAGCCGATACTCTCTCTCTGACCAGCGGCGGCACTGAACGTCACCGAACCATCATGCACCGGCATCGGCGGCGACATATTCTGCCTCTTCTACGACGCCACATCGAACACCGTCCGAGCCATCAACGGCTCCGGAAAATCCCCACAAGCTCTGTCCCTTGAATATCTCCGCTCCATCGGGATCAACGGCCGGGAGATCCCTCTTACCAATATGAACGCCGTGACGGTTCCTGGGGCGGCTTCTGGATGGATCAAGATGATTGAGGAGTTTGGGAGCGGAAAGTTGTCCATGAGGGAGATTTTGGAGCCCGCTATTCGAATGGCAGAGGAAGGTGGGTCGCAGTCGCGGTATCTGGACTTCGTGAGCTGACGGCAATCTCTCTCATCCGGCTCTGTAGGCGTCCCTACCCACGAGCTTCATGCGAATGCTGTAAGTGTTGGATCCAAAATGACGAGAGCGGAGATACAGGCTCACCATGGATACCGTCAGTGGATGCGCTCGGTCAACCTGATCAAGAAGGCATCGGAAAACCACGACGAGTGAGTTGCACGTATCGTGGATGACCCCTGGCTGACTGAGATCCATATAGTATGCTCTTAAACGGCGTGAGTCACCTAACCTGTCCTGCTTTTCAAAGGCTAAACATTTCCCAGTCCCACCCTTTGGCTTCAGAAATCATGACCTTTCCCAACCTAGCCAAGACCTTCCGCGCCGTCGCAGACGAGGGCCACGCCGGGTTCTACAAGGGTCGAATCGCACAAGCGATCGTCGATCTCGTTCGAGCCGGCGGAGGCGTGATGACTCTCGAAGACTTGGCTGCACAACAGGCTCAAGTGGTTGAGCCGATCTGCTATGAATTTAAAAAGGGCGGCCCGGGTGAAGATGGAGTGACTCTCTGGGAGGTGAGTGCTTGCATGCCTGACTGTTTCCAATTACAGCTCCAACCCCGTACCATGACCAGTGTCCTCCGAACGGTCAAGGTCTTACAGCTCTAGTAGCGCTCGGTATCATCGAGCAGCTCGAGGAACTCGGCCAGCTTGATGATATTTTGAAGCTGGAACATAATTCCGTGGAATATTTACACATCTTGATCGAGTCTCTCCGGTAAGCACCACTTGGCGACTCCGTAATGTCCGTGCGCGCCCTGTTGACGGGCTTATCGTGCTGCAGATTGGGGTTCGCCGGTGTGTGCCTTCCGGTTGCATAGGGCGATGCCTAAAACTCACGCCATTCCACCCTAGACACGAGGTACTATGTAACAGACCCCGAAGTCGTGCATGTCCCCGTCAAAGAGATGTTGAGCGCGGTGAGTCCACATCACGCACAGAGACCAGTCATCCCGATCGGATACTCATGTCGCGGTCCATCAGGAATACCTCAAGCAACGTGCGGGTATCTTCCAAGCAGAAAAGGCCACTGCCGATGTCAAGCATGTAAGCTCTCGCAGATGCACCGTTTCTCATCATAGTTTGATTCCCTCTCCTGCGTGCCTTAGGGTTCGCCCGTTCAGAGGTTCGTCTATGAGTAGCGTAGGATCCATGGGAGGCTCATAATATTAGAATTTGCTCGTGCATTGCAGTTCCGACACTGTCTACTTTACTAGTAGGTCCATAACTGGAGGTGCCGTGTCTACCGCTGATCCACATGATCCAATAGCGAGTGATAGCCAAGGAAATGCTTGTTCATTCATCGCCAGGTCAGTGTCACCTAATATACATCTTCGAGCAGTGGCTGACTATGCGTCTTGACAGCAACTACGCCGGTAAGACCTATCACGCTCGGAGAAGCGCAGACATTGATCCTCGGAAGCAGGCTTTGGCACCGGAGCTATCCCCAAGGGATGTGGCTTCACGCTGCAAAACCGTGGGTCGGGATTTACACTACAAGAAGGCCACCCGAACAATGTCAAAGGCGGTAAAAGGCCCTACCATACCATCAGTATGTCGTTTAAGCCGGGTCACAAGACGAGCCTTGTCGTACTTACCCGCTTCGAATGCAGTCCCGGCCATGGTCACGCGCGGAGCAAAAAATGACCTATTGATGTCTTACGGAGTCATGGGTGGTTTCATGCAGCCTCGTACGTGCCTTTGCATCTCCCGTAGGACAGATAACGCAGTGCAAAGCTGACAATACTGGTTTCTTTCGACTGTTCACTCGCGCAGAGGGCCATGTCCAAGTGCTTCTAAACATACTGCGGGGCATGACACCCCAGGCAGCTTTGGATGCCCCTCGTTTCTGCATATCAGCTGGATTGCCAGACGCTGACACGGAAGATGCGGCCAACGCGGGTAATATCAATTCAGAAGTATGGATGGAGGAAGGTATTAGCGATGAGGTGGTCCAGAAACTGAGAGGTACGTCTAGCGTCTGAACTCGTGCGATCCAACCTGACTTGCGAAAATGGATTTTGCTCTTACCCAGAGATGGGACACGATGCTCGAAAAGCGACAAGCTTTAATCGGGCCATCGTGGGTCGAGGGCAAGTTATCCAGAAAGTTCGAGACCGGTCTGGAAGGACAGTTTGGGCAGGCGGATCGGATCAGAGAGCCGATGGTCAGGTTGTCGGACAGATTTAGGGAAGCCAAAGTCATGGACAAGCGACCACAAGTTTCACGCGAGCCACATCTCATGGGAAATCCTCCTCTTCCGAAAAATCGGATGGTGGGGGAAGCTATTAGCTCGATCGGCGTGTAAAAATATAGTCATGTTTCCGCCTCATCAGCTAAATTGGAAGTGCCACCAAGTTCACAGTCAGGAACGACTCGCTTCGCGACTGGTTCGCGATTGAAGCTGAAATGCGGAGATGTACAGGCGCTGATCGACCATGCCACGTCAAGTCTCTGTCGTTGCTTTGGCGGCCTTGTGGTACGATTCCATGCGACAGGGGATACCATGCAATTCAATCGCACCTGTCAAGTTGGGAACTGATCTACCTCATCAGTGTACCGCACATTGCTGAAGAAGTCCCATGCTGCTGAGCCATTTCTTGTTGTACATCAAGTGTTGCGAACACTTACTACGAGACGTGACGGAAGGCAAGCAGTCGAGCAACCGCTCAATGGCTGGTCTCCATTCCTCAATTGGTGAAATCCCTCGATGGCCCACGTTGCTCTCAATGACAAGCTGACCTACTGGTGGTCAACGGAACACTTTACAGGAATCTATAGGGGCCCTTGCAAATACTTTCATCAGAGAGGGAGGACTTCTGGGGAACACAGAAGATTTCAAGAGCGATGCGCGTTGCAGGACCCGAAGGCCTTGAACTGGCTAAGGCGAACGACCGCGTTTTAGAAACGCCTAATCCTCATTACGCGAATATCCGTCGGGCTTGTCTGCACTACTATCGCAGCCGTTTCGTGGGTCACAGAGCGGACAACGTTCGACAGTGCCACGGATCTGACGACCTAACGGGAAGCCTGGAGCCTGCTAGGTGTTTAAGAAATGTCATCAGGATATGTTCTTGGTCTCCGACATTCGGCGCCGAGGGATCGTTCGTTCTGGTGGGTGATTGGTGATCCGGCAAGATAACAGAAGTGATTCATGGTTTGAGAGCCATACGAGTAGCTACGGTTGCCAAGTCGCATCACACTTCCACAGATATCAGTGGTCTAGAATGCGTTAGGCCATTCCAACACATAATCCCATCTCACAGTGCATGCGACTTCCCTACCGTGCCTCTTCAAAATCCCCAAATGGATCATCCTCGTCATCCCCCTTCTTCCTCCGTGACCGATCCACCGGCGATCCCGTCAGAGACGGTGACTTTACTGCCTGATAACCCTTTGCGTCCTGCGCATCACTATCCGAGACGCCATGTCCAGTCTTTGCCAGATCCTCGTCTTGATCCTCATCATCGCTGTATAGCAACCCCCCACGTTCTCCATAACCATCACGCAAACCACCAACACCTCGACCGTTTTGGCCTTCTCCCCCATTTTTTACCCCACTATCACTATCATCGCTCACGCTCCCGACCTCCCACACGACCTGGTTCTGTTCAGGAGATCCCTGCGTATCGCTAGCCTTGTTCTGATGACTCGCCGAACGGGAACGGGAATGCGCCCGAGCTCGCGTTTCACCAGCGCTCAACGGTGGACGGGAGGTAGATGCGCCCATGGAACGTTGCATGTTTGCGCTGGCCTGTAATGGATTCAGTCGCATCGAGGTTGTCGGGTTGGAGGCAGAGACGGTATGGCCTTGGGATGCTGATTCCGGATCAGTGTTCTTCAATGAGAGCAGAACCTGAGGCGGAGCGTTAGCGTTGCGTGATGCGAATACCATGAGCGACTCACGACGCCTGCTACGAGTACGCCGATGGACATGAATATCGCCACCAGTGCCTGCATTGAACAGTTAGCATTCACACGACGCCAACGAAATCCAGCCTACCCAAGTCTCGTACTGTCCCGTCTCGTTCATGAAAATCAACGAATTCACAAACCTGCAGACGACAACGTAAGCCTCCAAACATACCCCCGCAAGCTCGAACCACAAACATACCCAAGCACGGTGTATCCCGCATAAAAGAGGGGAACAACCAACGTCGAATCGGCAGTCTTGAGGCCCTTGTTGAGGCAAATGATCTGCAAGACCGCAGTCACGGCGACAAGAATCACGGTGACGATCGGCGCGAAATGAACAAACTGTAGAGGCACGTCAAAACCTTTGAAACCCGACCCGCCCTGCGCGACTCACTGGTTTCCCAGGCAAAGACATGATCTTGACGCTATCCACAACCCCCCACATAAACATCACCACACCATCTCCACACGTCTAGCAACTCACACAGCCTTTGTAAACACCAAACACCCGCCCGCCAAACTGCCCCCAACAACAGCCCACCCAATCCCCTGCAAATACCGCACCCTCGCGTCATCCGTCCGCTCCAACGCCCTCTCCAGCCTCCCAAGCGCCACCTCCCGCCCAGCGCCCCACTTGCCGCCTACAAAGCCCATGACGCGACGGAGCGTTCCCCGTTCGTCGCGGCTGCGTCCGCCGGATGTAGTAGGGGGGAGGGAAGGGTCGAATTCTCCGCCGGCTGGTGAAAGGGATACGCGTGATTTGAGGAGGAGGGCGAGGAGGTGGGTTGTTTCGTAGGTTATGAATGTGAAGAAGGTGATGAAGAAGAACCAGGCTAGCCAGTTCCCTCGGGACCACATTTCGGATAGTCTACGTGGGGTTAGTGCGTGCCGGGTTGAAAGGGGGACGGCGAACCTACCGTTCGACGGTGATCACTTCGTCTAATCCGTGGTTGATGGACGAAAAGATCAAGATGCATAGTACCCCAAGGACAATCAACGCCGTCCCTCGAACGTCCTCCTTTGTCACCTCTATCCCGACCAGGATCTTGGCAAAGATGAAATTAAAGACGAGTGACGTCGATCCCAACGGTGCTACCCAGTCGCTACGCAGGTACTTCAAAGACAACGTAGAACCAACTACGCGCACGGGTCAGCACAATCACAGTACCCCGACCCAGCCATCACCTACAAATCTGTGAAGCACTAGACAAACACCGTAAGCTACGCACACCACCACCACCACCCGAGGACTCACATATACGCCAACATCCCAAGCAACCACAACGGACGCTGCCAATCTGCCGGCCTCGAATGTTTCGGCATCGATTGAGCGCGCATCTACAGCGAGGATCAGCATGGACCTACACGACGACGGGAGGGACGGGCTTACGTGGTCTAGTTTGGTGAGATTGAGTCCAAACGCATTCATCACTGATGCACCCAAGACTATCGCGATCCCCAACACGAAATCCACCTATCCACCACGGGCGTGAGTACCCGCTCGGACAAGAAACGAGCAAGCGACTGACCACTGGGTTCCCTGGTTGGCTTGTACCGGCGCTGGATGTCCCGTTCCCGTTCCCGTTCCCCGTCAAGGCATCATCAATCAACGCCGTCACGTCGGCAAGAACCGCGGTGGATGTTGCGGTCGCCATAAGGTATTCCACGAGCGAGGATACAGAGACGGTGATCGGTTCGGGGAGATCGAGGTCCAGGTCTGCCATGATCTCTGTGGGTGAATGGGGACACTGGATGGAAGTATGTGAAAGGGAAAACAAGGAAGAAATCAGGCTGGACACGTACACTCGATCGCATCAGCGGGATTCGTCATCGTACATCTCCCCATCTACAACAGGTTACGTCCATCCCCTCTTCCCTCTCCCCTCTCCCCTCTCCCCTCTCCCCTCTCCCACCTCGCATCACAACAATGTCAGACCCCACCGAAGAAATCACAAGCGTCCTCTTCGTGGCCCGCGAAGCACTAGGTCCGTCCCCCCCCCCCCCCCCCCCTTCCCGATCTGATCCCCGGACCTCAGTGTACCGAGTCCCACCACGGACGACCAACGAAGGCTACCGCGCCGCCTCATGGAACGAGCACTCATTCCTCTGGAAAGGCCGCCTCCGGGTCCTCGAAGCCGGAGAACGCTGCGAGATCCGTTTGGAGGTACGTTCTTCCCCCACTTCTCCCATGTCTCGGCTTCCGTATTCGAAACGGTGCGGTCCGTTTGCTGATACCCATAAAGGACCCGACAACAGGCGAACTATTCGCGCTTTCCCGCTATACGGCGTCGAATAACGCGGTGGAACCGGTGCTTGATTCGTCGAGGTACTTTGTGCTCCGCGTAGAGGGCGAGGGGGGACGGAAGGCGTATATAGGCGTGGGGTTTGAGGAACGTGGTGATGCGTACGTCCTCTCGCAGAAAACACTCTCACTCACACGCTCACATCAAACACGCACAAACACAAACACAAACAC
>JANGFJ010000126.1:0-40584 GCA_025758675.1 Naganishia antarctica | reverse complement strand
TCAGAAGATGCCCGCATGTGGAGAGAGCACCTAGAAGCCGAGATAGACCGAGAGGCTACATTCGTCTCTCTTTACCGCCATGACACGTATCATCAACCCGTTCGAACCCCGCAGTGATCTTCTATGCTTACAGCGATCGTCACACCTCCTTGTTTCCGGGACGCTCAAAGGAATGCGTCGCGCAGTCGGGATCACGGCATGTCTCTCGCTTCTATATATAACAGCGATGAGCAGAGGATAGACCAGCCTGAAAGAAGCTCTTCTGTATTTCAAGAGTCACAATATGGCCGCCGTGGCACGATTTCCTTAGGAGGCAGAGAGCAGTGTCGGCTTCTGTCGCAACGGAGAGTGATGATTCGATGGTTCGTCTTTCAGTCTTTACCACCCTTCTAGTCGCTTATGTCTTCCACTTCCCTTCGTAGCAACCCGGGTTTCGACTGGAAAGTTACCTGCCACGCATCCAGAATGGCCAGAAAGCATCGGGATCTTCTCGCGCTTCGAAAGGGAATGGCTCCCACGTATCAGGGCGGAAGACGAAAGTAGGCGTTCAAAAACGCAGGATCCGACTGCAAATGTTTAGTTAGCAAGCATAATGGATGTATCAGTTCAGTTGGGAGTATATGATCTTTGAATGGTGCAAGCCATTGCTGAGTGACATTGACCTGCGCCAAACCCAAACTCCCGCATTAGCGGAGATTTGACATGGCTTAAATCACCATTCTTGTTTCGGGCGCATTTAGCCAATAAAATTGACATCTACTATTAAGCCAAGTCTTGGGTAGCATAATGCATGGCTCAGTAGGTGAGGTCCAGTCTGGATCTTTACCGTCCTAACGTGACATCCGGACTGAAGATCATGCCTTATGCTCCATACCTCCATACCATTTTCCATGGTGCATGGTGTACGCACTTGCGACCTTGCGATCGATTCACGACATTATCTCGCTCGCGTCTGAAACCTCCACTTGTTGCGATTGCCGGAGCTTATCACGATCACCGGGACGTCATCTATGCGAAAGGTATCAGTGTTCTCGTACTGGGATCCTGTCATTCACTCTTGCCCCGTCCGTCATGGCGACATTCCCCGGTGGTTCGGCCCCATACGGCGCCACGCCCAGGTCACGGATGTCCTCGGTAGCCTCTCCGCCGAATATCGACAGCCCCGCAAGCGATCACACCGTCCTCGAAAACCAGTCAAGTCGGACAGCACCGGGGAACAAGTACAGACCGCATCCATGTACGGCGTGTAAGAAGAGCAAGGTAAAGTGCGATGAAGCACATCCCGTTTGTGATCGGTGTTCACGAAGGGAATATCAGGTCAGTTGGGGTTATTTTTGTCCCTCGTGTCAATCCTTACATCCAGCCACATAGTGCACGTACCCCTCCCTGCCGAGCTCTCCGAATAGTCGGATCAGAAGGTTTCATCGTCGTTCCAGGAATGGATGTGATACATGCAAGGCGAGAAGGGTGCGCTGTGATGAGGCGAAACCGGTGTGTTCGAATTGTCAAGCTAGAGAGAGCGAAGTGAGTCGAGGGACATACCGCGGTCTATTCACCAGCTGATGGGTTCAGCATGCAGTGCTTGTACAGGAATGGTTCTGAAGTTAATGGTAGCCTTAAAGAAGCGGACGACCAGGCGACCGAAGCTCCATACGCCGCACAATACGTATCGCCACGCCTTCCCCCGAGAGAGATCAGCGGCACATCCACGATCGGTCCGCATCGCCATCGCGCAAGTAGTCGACAGAGATCCTCCTCACGAACGCTACGCATGCCGAACCCGACGTATCAAAGCAGCGGAATCGAAGTCGGGGGAATCGCGGGTTTCCCGATGGGTGTCGGGTTCTCAGGGAACGGGTATCCGTCCGTGTTGGGGAATGCGTGGGGAGGCGCCACGCAGGGTTCCAGCGCTGATCAAGCATCGATCAACCTTCCGCCTTTGAACGTGCCCTATCCGACGCCTCATCCGACATATAACTCGTTGGTACAGTACTCATTTAACTCGGCGACACCACCACCGACACGCATTCCTCCGATCATGAAGGGTTCAAATGTTGGGTACATTCCCACTCCAACGGGCAGTATGACGCTCCAAGCACCAGCAATCGACCCCACAATGTCCCTCCTCCTCGGCAACTCGGCATTGGATCGCGCAATCGCAATGTCGGAACTCGTATCCCCGGTGGTGCCAAGCATGGTTCCTGCAGGAACGGGCGGGCTGGTAGGGATGGATGGCTCGCTTTATGGACGGAGGATGGAGAGGGCGGCGAATGTGAATGCCGCGGCAGCAGAGGTCGTTGCTGATATGGCGACGCTTTTCGGATGGCATAGCGGCGGTTTGTTGAACGGCGTTGCGGAGACAATCGCCAGGGTTCAGCCGTCTGGGAGGGGTGCAGTCGGTATGCGTTCGGTCGCAGAGGTAGACCATAGTCGACAACCTTCCAATACGTCGTCGTCGTTCCTTCAAGACCCCAGCTTTTTTCCACCTGCGATGTCGGACGATTTGACACACTCAAACACGCTCGTTGACGCAGCGATGACCCGCCAATCCGGAGACGACGAGGAAATCCTCGAAATCCAGACCAAAGATCTCTCGACCTACCACAAAGTCTGTTCCACTCAATCCGCCGACGAATTCAGCAACCTCGCCGCCATCATTTCGTCACATCTGCCAGCGAGGAGAAAAGAAGCGCAGGAAAGGTTGATCGGTCTCGCGCAGCAAAATCGGCGGACTGATGGCGTCGAGGGTGTTCGACCGGTTGGCGTATTTTCGACCAAGACCGGGTTGGTGTTTAAGCGGTTGGTTGGGGTCGAAGAGTTGAAGGCGTACTTTCCGTCGATTGAGCAGCGGCAGCAGGTGAGTGCGCTTATGTCACGTATTCCGCAGCTCACGTAATTCCGATACAGTACCGTCACTACGTTAATCAAACCGTCGACTCCATCGTCGCCGTCAGCACACCTAAAGCTCGCAACCCTTGGCGCCAGCACTTTGTCCAGATGGCTCTCGGCGCCCCTCACGGATCCAGCATCGCACACGACGCTTTCCGACTCGGCATCCTCTCCCTCTCCTCATTCGACCTCGGTTTCAAAATGTCCGGTGCGCTCGTGAATCCGGATGAAAACGTAATGTACGCTGCGAGTATCGAGCAGCGTGCGGATGCGTTGAAGTTATTGAGGAGTATGACGGTGTTGAAGTCGTATCAGACGGATATCGTTGCTGCGGATCTGGCGATTGGGGCGGCTGTGAGCTTGTGTATTCGGGATGTGAGTGAGGCGCATGCGTGTGAGGGCGGATGACTGACTTGCTTGCGGTAGCGCCTTGCTGGGGAATCAGATTGGAAGGAACCGATAAAGCTGGGGACAGATATCATCAAGGAGTTTGGCGGGCCAGAATCGTACCTGTCTGCCGGAGTGGATCCGTCCCGTAGATTTCTGTTGGAACAGATGGCATGCCAGGAGATCATCTGTGAGTGCGAGGGTTATGTACTACCGGTCGCAACTGATTGTGTTATTGCGTTCGACAGCCGCCATCATGTCGCTCGACCCCCCAAGGCTGGTTCGACCAGAAAGCACGTGGATGGAGCGGTACTTGTCTGCAGACGACTTTACGACGGATCATATCGAGATTGTGTATGGTCTAGACAGGTGCGTTGCAGTTGCGTGTCGAAACGACTGGAGGGAATGCTAATCGTACGTGACAGAGCCCTCTTGCGACATATCACACGAGCAAGTACCCTTCCACACAAACCACGCAACCGCTTACGTCCATCCCCCCCCCCCCCCTCCCCCCCCCCAACAGTCACTCGAACTCGCGGAGATGAAACGCAAGATCGAGACCCTCCGAAACAGCCTGAGCGTCTATCCACACAAGGAAGTCGAGGCGCGGATCGAGGTAAAGGTTTCTGCGCTGCGGGCTATCACACATGCGTTTATTGCGGATGGGGAGACGTTGAAGAATGCGACGCTTGTGAGTGCGTTTGAAATGTCGGGTGGGGTTGTGCTGACCTGATCTGGGTAGATGACACCACATTCTACACGAGTACGTCCCGTCTCCTTGCTCTGTGGTGGTGATGAGTCTAACTACCGGGCGTGCAGGTATCAATCAGCAACCTCGGATATTTGGCATTCACCGACCTATGGATGTTTGTAGAGTTGCTTGATCTGCCGGTTTCTAGTCGACCGGTGCAGGGAAAGGTGGAAAGCGTACTTGAACTAACAGCCGAAGCGCTCAGCCGAGGAATGTACACCGGGTAAGGCCCCCTTGACACCACCACCACTACCACCACCATCGCTAACCACCGCTAATCCCTCCCGCGCCAGCCTCCTCCTCCCAATCTCCTGGGCCGCATCGTACGCCATCGGCCCAAACAGGGACCAATCCATGCGTCTCCTCGACCTACTGAAACCCCGATGCTATATGGACCACGTATTGACGATCCGGTTGATACGGATGTGCTGGCGGTTGGTGGATGAGAATGTTATTATTCCGTATTCGCAGTGGGAGGAGTTTATGCGGCGGGCTGGGTGTTGGGCGCCGATCTTTTAGGCGGAGGGCGGGCGGATGGGGAGGTGGGAGAACGGACGTTCGGAATGACGAGGGAGCCGAGTTTTGAGGTGTATGCCCGTCGGAGGTAATCACGAGTGGATATACATGCTGCATCTCCTCCTGCTCCTCGACCACGTCCCGCCACCGGCCACGTCGCTTCAGCGGAGACCCATCACATGCCATCAGAAGGGAAAGAGACGCACATTAAGATAAAAGCGCGCGGCGGATGCAAATAGCAAGGCAAACTGGTCAGATTGCTATCGACGTTTGCGTGGGTGTTGGTTCTATTCTTAGGGGTTAGCGACGGAACACCGGAACAAGGGAGTAGGTCACCAGGGTCAGACAACACACCCCGATCATGCACCTCCCACCGCCGCGCGAGGTCCCGCCGCCGCCAACAGACGACGAAGACGACGACGACGCGTTTGATTACGATCAGTATAGCAGGACCGACAACGAGGGCGGCGAGGACGAGTCGGATGGGGAGATGATGTATAGCGCTGTGGGCTCCGTCAGCGGGACGAATCAGCAGCAGCAGCAGCAGCCGCGTACCGTTCACGAGCTGGCAAAGGACGGGAGGATTGGGGAGCCCGAGTTGTCGTTTCTTACGACCTCGACGGCCGATTCTGTGCGGAGCGTGCGGAGCGGGAGCGTCAGTAACGGCGGGAGCGCGAGGAACTCGGGGTACGTGTTTGGACCTTTAGGCGGGGAAGGGATCGTGGTTCGTGGAGGTGGAGGAGGGGAATCGTCTGCAGGTCCGAGTCCTATCGAGGTGTTTGGTGCGGAAAAGGCGTCGGCGTCGTGGGATGATTTGGGGAGGAATCGGCAGAGGAGTGGGGTCGTGGTGGGGAGTGGATTTGGGATGGCTCCTGCGCCGCCGACGACGAGCTCCGGATCAGGATCAGGATCAGGATCGTCTTCGCCACGGGACCAATCGACGCGGCACCCTTCAAGACCACCGCTCACGCTCCGCACCTCATCATTCAGCAAACCCTCATCCGGGGAAGACGTCCTATCCCCGCTCTCCCGCTCACAGAGGGACCGATCAAACACCTTGTCCTCGATAACCAGCCACTCATCGACCGCATCACAGGAATACGACCCACCCTCGGCCGCGCCCCCGATGTCCGACACGTCCAGAAGAAACTCGTTGCATCGGAGCGTGTTGGCCCGCAACAGCCAACAACAATTCGCAGACCTCGGAGGGTTCTTGCCACGTGCGGGGGCACAGTATTCAGCTACGGGAAACGTCGTGGCGGACAAGTGGGCCGAATCGGATTTCGATTCAGATGTGGATGCCTTGCTCTCTACGAATACGGGCTCCACGAGCGCAGGACGCGCCAGCAAACGCTCGTACAGCAGCCGGTACCGTCCCACCGCCGCCCCCTCAGCGGCTGCAACCGGCGGCGGCACAGACTGGAACCATCGGTATTACGGGGAAACGAGCTTCACGTCCGAAACGGATGGGGAGGGACATGCGGTTGGCTTGGTCGAAGATGGCAAGAGTCGGATCATTGATGATTCAAGGGTTGTTGGGTGGGGTGGCGTCACCCGGTTGACGGAGCGGTTGAGGAATGAGATGGAGGGGCAGTTTGATGGCGGTGTGATTGAGGAGTTTGATGGTGAGTCCAGCGTTGGGAGAGGCAGAACCTGCGGCTGATGGTTTGGGTAGGGGCAACGCATTTGCTGCTGTCTCATGTTGGACTTGGGGAACAGGTCATCGATCTGCTGTCCGTCCTGCTGCCCGTCGTAGCATCCACCCTCGTAGTCCTCGACGTATCCAACAACTTACTGCTCGACCTCCCGCCATCCCTCGCACGCTGCCACCAACTAGAGGAACTGAACGTGTCCGAGAACCCCATCGTCGCCCTCCCCGGCTGGACAGGAGAGCTGACGAATCTGAGAATGCTGATTGCCGAGGGGTGTGGGTTGAAGACTTTGCCGGTGGAGATGATAAAGGCTAGACTGTTGCACACAATCTGTGGTACGTCTGGTCGCGTTTCTGAACCGAAGTGATGCTCACCTCGCGTCCACAGTTCGCCGGAATCGGATGATCAACCTTCCGTCGTGGCTTTCCCAGCTATACAAGCTCGAGACGTTGCTCGTTGATGAGAACCCGTTTGCGGGGTACTGGCAACAGATGATCGATACGATACTCGTCAAGCCGAAAGACGTTATCCCGCCCGTTCCACCGCTGCCGTCACAGTTCCTTCGAAGGCCGTCGGATGGAGTGTCGACATTGTCTCCTTCCTTGCTTAGCCCTGGGGAGTCGCCGTACCCGACGAGTAGCAACCCTTCCATGTCTTCGATACACTGGCCGCGGGTGTTCGCAAGCTCGATCAGTCCGAGTCCGAGTCTTCCACCGCACGGTCCGTATCACTTTGACGCGTCGAGACACGCATCCGAGGTCACTTTGTCACCAAATCAGACCAACACTCACTCGGCTAGTTCGTCGGGGTACTTTGGGTCGCCTAGTTCGCCAGCCGTCACCAGTCCGCAAACGGCTCCAGATTCTGGACGATCGCCGAATTACGCGGGGTTGCAATCGTCTCGCCCTCCTCGACAGGATGTATCCGCTCCGATTCGGAAACCGTCAAAGGCGTTGAAGCGAATGCGCAGCGCGGGGGCTTTGCTAGGATTGAGCACGATGATCGACGAGGGGTATAGACAGTCTCGAGTGTTGCCGTCGCCGCATGGTACGATGGAGACCCTCGTATCAAAGCCCCGCCAGTATACCAGCGTAGGGCGACAGGGCAGCAAGCAAGCCTCGACGCCGACATACGACGGGGATGCATCAAGCGACGAAGAAACCGTGCCGCGTCGACCAGCAGCTCCCGTCGCATCTACGAACGCACCAGCGACCGACTCGGGTAAACCGCCAAGCAAGACTGGCAAATGGGGGTTCCTGAAAAAGATGAGCATGAGCAAGATGCGCGGAACGACATTGTCGGGTTCACGGCCTCCCATGCCAGGACATTCCTCTTCCGATCCCGCCAAGCTGCTGAAACGCAATCCGGCACGGCCTGACGTGCACAAACCAGCACAGTCCGCCATGACGTTGCCGACGATGCGTAGGATGCCAGAGAGTACAGAAGTCAACGAGTTTGGAGTTACGCAGCCGAGGGATCCACAGGGCAATTCACCAATGATCAGTGCGACCGCCCCGGTCAAGAGCAACACGCGGGTCAAGAGACGGAGCTTTTTGCCGATTCTGGATGCGCCACCGTCGCTCAATATTCCGATTCCGTCTGTTTCTCCATTCGAGGCTACACTCGCAACGTTTGCCAACTCTCCGGCGTCCATTCGACGCGCTGTTCCTGCTGGTGACGACTCGTCCGGCCGGGGCTCGCCCTTGGAAACTCGCCACGCAGAGGGGTCCAAAGGACGCACTTACGAGATTGGGCTAAAATCCATCATGTCCTACTTGCGCGACCTTTACGACTTGTCCCTGCCGATTCCCGTTATCAATACCGGGGCAGAAGTCGTACATTCCGACGCCAGCGGCGCATCGGGATCGATATCTGCAACATCGGAACCCAGATCAGGGTCTCCAGCCATGGCGAACGGTCGCGTATTACCACCTGCAGGACGACGTAGTAGAAGACCAACGATCGTGGCCGACGTGACCGACAATGACGAGTTTCATAGCGGGAATCAGTCACCGCTATCCGTCAGCGACGAAATCAACACCAAGCTTCAAGGGTTATCGCTGTCCAGGCCGGGTTCCGTCGCCAGGGAAGCACCGGAAGAGCCTGTGCACCAGAAGAAATACAAGGATGATCCGATAGTGAGAACTGGCGTCATCAAGCACATCTTAGACACGGAGCGATCCTACGTTCAAGGGTTGCGTGACCTTGTCGACATTTACGTCAATCCTGCTTCGCTTCCGGTCAGGGGTTCCAACGAAACCGTGATACCGCAGACGGAGCGCAAGATTGTGTTTGGCGGTATCGAGGGCATCCTACAGTTTCACGAAGTTAGCTTTTTGCCGACACTGGAAACCGCGGCAAAAGAAGTGTTGCGAAACGGAGACGACGCTACCGGCGACAGATCAAAACGGGTCGCCAGAGAGATTGGCGAGGCGTTCCGAACTTACCATCCGTTCATGCGCCAATACTCGACGTATATCAACAATTTCGACTTTGCGCTATCAAGGCTTGCCAGCTGGGCGACCATATTTGAAAAGCTGGGTCTCGCTACCGGAATGTCGTCTGGGAGCGGAACAAGTGCTATGGCGGCTGCCACGATCGGGGTTGGACTAGGCATATCGGCTATCGCAAACAGTACCTTGGATGGTAACGGAAATGGCTCTCAGCTGACGCCGGCGCAGAGGAAACGCGTCAAGCATTTCATGAAGGTGAGTCACTGCGGTTTCGATAACACCTCTCGTGCTTAATCTCTTTCAATCCAGACTTGCCGAAAGAACCCGAAGCATACCCAGATCAGCGTCGAAAGCTACCTTCTTCTGCCAGTGCAGAGAATACCCCGATACCGGATGCTGGTAAGTTTCTATAGCCCGCACCAATTAACGAAACTGATCAAGCACTCTGCAGCTGGATGACTTGGCCAGATCAACACCGCCAGCAGTCGACATTCAGCTGGACCCGATAGAGGAAGCCTTGGAGGAAATGGTCGCTCTGGCTTCGACTATGAATGAGGAAAAGAGAGACGCAGAGTCGAGGCAGCGTCTGGTCAAGTGAGTTTTTCGTTGAAGTGTGTCGTGGTCGGACACTCACACGTAGCTTTTACAGGTGGCAAAGCCGTATCCGCGGTCGTTTCGCTTCCCCTCTGGTCCAGGCACATCGTCGCTTGCTGTTAGACGGCACGCTCTTGCTAACTCGTATCGTCAAGAGATCGAGCACGTTTGTCGAAGTGTCCAGCAGTCTGGTAGACGACAACGGCAACAACGAAAACACCATCACGAATGCCAAGACGATTGTGCAAATCGAGACTCTGGCACCAGAAGTGCCCAATAGGCAGCTCGCGGCGATAGTGACGAGCGACTTGATGATTTTGTGCAAAGACCCCGCGATGGGCAGGGATCCAAACAGCCAGCTGGATTTGTATGCGGTGCTGAAGATGCAGACAAAGAGGAAGCCAGCGACGCTTTTACAGGGTAATGGTATCCGTTTAGTTGATAACAAAGTACGTGTTTCGTCTTTGAATGCTTCTTTCTTGCCTAATTCGCTTCAATCTACTAGGCGATTCTATACCTCTCCGCGGCGAGTACGCAAGAAGCAGCCACCTGGGTCCGCATCATCAACAACGAGTTTGACCCTTTACGATAGACCGCAGCGGCGTCTACCATTAGACCTGACTCGGATCATGACATTTTGAACCGATGGATACCCGTAAACCTACTGTATTGACATGTAGATCTAGGGTGAAATGACAGATTGACGACCTATGAAACGATGACTTGCTTGCTCTATCATGGTCCCGGTTACTATTGGTCTCCGGCCCGCTGGGCGGAGAGGGCCGAAATGCGGACCGATGAGTCAACGCCTGCTTCAGCCCAAATCTGAAAGGAAGGCATTGGTTTGCCCTTGTATGGAACGGAACAGCTTATGGAACCCCATAGCACCGCATAGTACACCTGCACAAACATGTCAAAGTCCAGCCTCGTCAAAGCCTCTGTGATCCAGTGTTCAACCGTCAAGTATGACCTCGAAGCCACCCTGGACAAAATGGACCGTTTGGTCAAAGTAGCGAGGGAGAGGGATGGATCGCAATTGGCCGTATTTCCTGAAGCCTTGTGTGTATCTCTACTTGGGCTTGCTCCCAGGTTTCTGCACTTCTGACGGAGACCATTCCATACAGCCTGGGGGGTTATCCAAAAGGACTAAGCTTTGGCTGCGTTATTGGAGAACGAGACCCTGCGGGGCGCGAAGACTTTCTCGCATACACCAAATCCGCCATCACCATCCCCGGCCCTACCATTACTCGAGTCGAGGAGATCGCCAAACGCCACGACGTGTTCATTGTTTCTGGAGTTATTGAAAAGGCAGGAGGCACGCTGTATTGTACCGTGATATGGGTTCATCCCGAACACGGGCTCCTCGACAGACGACGCAAGCTGTATGTTCGTCTGTTCTCAGACACTCCTTGTTCGGCGTCCGCAATCTTGACATTTGTTTTCCTCACCTAGCATGCCCACCGGCTCCGAACGGCTCGTTTGGGGCTTTGGCGACGAGACCGACGTCAAAGTATGCATGACTATTCTCCCGCGCAGCGAGTCGCCAGACACCGTCACGATTTCAAGTAACATCTGTTGGGAAAACTACATGCCCCTCCTCAGGTATCGGATTTACGAGCTCGGCACGCAGATATACTGTGCTCCGACGGTCGATAATCGTGAGGTTTGGCAGAGCACAATGACCCACATCGCGCTGGAAGGAAGGTGTTTCGTGCTCAGTGCTTGTCAGATGAGTCATTTCCCGCTTCGCCGTAGATTGGATACGCTAGCTGAAATATACGAGTTTCTTCCTATACTTTTCCCAAGTCAAGGTAAGTCTCAGGATCTAATCCTTTGCGAAACAACACTCACCCTTCGACATGTCGCGTTAGGACCATGTCACATCGGTCAAGGGCGATCTGGATTCTAAAACCCCGGAGGATGAAGAAGCTGTCAAGATTGCAGGAGGAAGTGTCATTATCGATCCTCTTGGAAAGGTTCTCGCAGGCCCGCTACGAGGAAGTGAAGGGTGAGTTCATCGCCCTCAACGTACTTGCGCCTGAGCTGATTCCTATGTTTCACAGCGTGTTGTCTGCGGAGCTGGACCTGGATACCATCACAAGGGGAAAGTTTGACCTCGATGTTGTAGGCCACTACGCTCGTCGTGACATCTTTGGTCTGTCGGTGCGCTCCGGTTAAGAGAGTCAGGGGAAGAGAAGATGCGACGCTTCAGCGTCAAGCACGAGCGCTAATGGGGAATATGTAATGTTTGCTATGGTTCTTCAAATTCCACGTCCATAAGCATTTTGGCAAGGAAGCCATCTACCAATACGGCAACGATAACTATATTGATAGCCAGGATAGAGCAGTCTTCCGTTACATTGAATTTCGTATTTAACCATACATTGAACAAAATAGGAATGACACACGACCTGTATACAAATGGCTGCTCGAAATCCCCCTCGCGAACCACTCAGTATACGTATCGGAAGCTGCAAGACAGAAGCAAGCGTAAGTCGGGACACATGACCACCCGCACTGCGTCAGGCTTACTTCGGGTTCTGGCGGTCCGTCATATCGCTAAACGCCGTCAAATCCTCGTGAGTGACGCCCTGCTCGGCAGCCGCCTTTTCCTTCTTCTTGTTCTCGTAAATGAAAACAAAGCGAAGGATCAAGAAGATGCAGAATTCGAGGCAGTTGGCGACGAGAAGCGATCCAATGCCGAGTTGGTATCTGGGAGCTTGGCTAGTAAGGTAAAAGAAAGGCGAGATGATGTTACCGATGCAAGCTCCTGAAGGGAGAAAATTGCCCAATGAGTTTTGGGCTCTGCCATGTGCACCGATCAAGGACGTACCGAACCAGATCATTCCGGATACAATCATCTTCTTGGACTGCCCACCAGTGTTGCTGGTGATCAAGCTCAGGCCGAGTACGAACGAACATTGGTAAGATCCAGTCAGGTAGCTACCCGACAAGAGCGTCAGCTTGTCCCCTTTTATCGAAGGCCTGCTCCACCACTTACAAGCAGATCAATCGAGCGACATATGCCTTTGGTGGTGCCAGCAAGAAACCGAGTCCACCTGCAATAGTTGGCAGCATGAACAGCATACAAACGAGGGTACGACTGTTCTTCGGTAATCGATCATTGAGGAATGCGCCGGTCAAAATGAAGATCATGACGAGTGCTCCTTGTGGCAACGCCATTAACGCTGTTTGAAGCGTAGAGAAACCCAAGCCTTTGATAACCAATGTCGAGAAGTTGGAGATGCCGCCGTTGGGGATGTTCTGTTGAAAGCTAGGGTCAATGTCACGGGCTACTGCAGCGATTTACAGGAACGCACACCAATCAGTCCGAGAGAGAAGAAGATCCATGTCTTGTAGTCCATAAATGCTTCTCGGATTTGGTCCCACTTGATAACTCGATTCTCGATACCTGTCTGGTTGCGCTTGAGTCGAGCGATGATCATCAAGCGTTCGTCGTGCGTAAACCAGCGGTTTCGGGTGGGCGAGTTGGCAAGGGTGTAGGATAAGGAGATGCCCCAGGCTGCACAGACGGCCCCCACGATCAAAAACTCGTATCTCCAGCTCTGAAGGGATCCCTTGATATGGCCGATGGAGAAGCCGATGAGACCGCCCAAACCGACTCCTAATCCGTTGAAACTGGATCCGCAAAGGGTTCGATCAGCACTCTGAATATCACACAAAGATGATCGTTCGAGAAACTATGCTCACCTGTACCAGATCGATATTCTGTACGGTGAAGCATTCAATCAGAAGTTAGCAGAGACAAAATACGATAAAGTCCCGGCAGGCGGAAACTTGCCTCGATGGTTGCTCCTGGAAGATTGGAAAGTCGTCAGCACCAGTGCCGCTATGGTCTGGAGCAAGGAGGGACTTACGGCTCTCGTGTAGTACATGGTGGTAAACAACATGAAGGCGGGATCGGCGATCGCTTCAAAGGCACCACTGATAACTCTCAACACTGCGATAGTTGCAAAGTTCTTGGACACAGACTGGAGCCTGCAATGGAAGGCGGGATATGTCAAACCACATGAATTGTTTTGCGAGCATCGAATAGGCGGACTCACATCAAGACGGCACCCCACATGAAGATGTTGAAAGAGAGATAGTAGGCAGGAGGCGACTTCTGCATGATCAAGTTGGAGGGAATCGCCCAGATGAGCCAACCGAAGTAGAAGATGCTGTTTCACGTTGGACAGGTCGGGTGGAATCAGAACTTTGTTGGAGGGTTGAAGGCGGCATAAGCGATGAACATACCTAGATAGCCAAGAGTACTCAGTGCCCTTCAACTTGAGATCTGCCTTGATACCAAAGATGGCCGCGTATCTGCGAGAACAACGAGGAAGGTCGTTAGACCTGGAGTGGCAAACATGAATGCCCGAGCGACTTACGAAAGTGTGGTCTTGTCAACGTAATAGAAGAAATAGCAGATGCCGAGAATAGGGAGTAAGACCCGATCAATTTTCCTGCAGAGGTCCAGGTGAGTAAGGCTATGAGGCTGAAGTCGCTCGAGAGGTGCTCTCACCTGACAAGTTTCTTTTCCGTCTCTGGGTCGATGCTGCCATCCTCGCCATACTTTTCCAACGCCTCCTCGTACATGTTGACATCGATACCGGTCGCAAACCTTGCTTTTCGTTCCCTGGCGATGCTTCCTTCGACATCTGCAACATCTTCAACGAACTCGTTGACATCCTTGTTGTCGAGCGCTGGTTTGTCGTCGTCGTATGCTATGGGATTGGACATGTTGTTGGTGACGTTGATCTTCTGAGAGCTGCCGAGGAAAGTCCTTGCTCACGCTCGAAGGTATGGGGACGCGGGAGAAAGGGCTTACCGACACGAAGATAAGGACGTATTTATACTGCAATCGCCACCGAGGACTCCTGATAACTGGTGACGGACGGACTCCTCCGTGCTTGCAACTGGCAGTCTTCCATACAGAAAGACGGCCCGGCGTCGTCCGTTGAACTCCAACAGGAATCGTGAGCGATATGCCTTGCGCCCTAACAGCAGCGAGAAGGTCGTGATGCAGCTGATACAGCTTGGCAAGGAAGTTCAACCCCAGCTTGCTAGCGCGCGATCCCGAAAAGCTAAATATGGAGTCCCCACGGAGCGATTCGGGACCCCAGCTCGGGATTCGGTACTGGTCTCCCCGCAGGTGATGTGCCTCAGATTGTCCGACTTAGACCAAGCCGGTCCGACCTTGACAGGCGTTTCATGTTTGTGTGGCGATTGTGGCTTTTTGTAACGGGAATCATTTAACAGCAGCTCTCTCACTCGCAGCTCACTCAACCGTCTTCAAGTAGAAATCCCACACATATTCGGGGACGTATCTTTGAACCGTGAGTCGAGGAATATGTTGCTCGGCAAACGACGGATGCGGGCCATCAATCATTCTTCATTCCGCCGAAGATGCTGTTTGTCGTGCTCGCCTTCTCGATACAACTGTGGGTGATGTTTAGCCAGTCTGGCCGGGATCCCCAACGTGCAGCCCAATTCCTGAATGGTAAGAGTGCAAACCTTGCTTCAGTCAGACAATCAAAGTCAGGCCTGTTCAACGAGCGAGCTTGGCCTTACATATCTTTAGCGTCCTCAACAGCTTCCTCGACTATGCATCCACTGATTCTCATTCCACCCTCGTTTGGTCGGTCGCAATGGCAAGACCAAGCAGCTGATCAGGCGTTCCTGCGAAATGCATGCATTTTCGCATATCGGCCCGTAAGCAGGTGCCGAGTCATGGAAGTCGACACGGTCCGACTGAGCTAGAGCTTCGTTCGTTGGTGCATTTATATTATTGATGTGGCAGGAAGAGGTTCACGCAAGCATACGGATGTCATATGGCTGTCATTTGCCCGAAGGTTCCCCGCCTGTCTTTACACAGTCTTTACACGTCGTTCGAATAGTCTTCTGGCTGACGATGGGCAGCAATGTTGCTCGCAAACCATCATCTATTATCGCGGTGTAGCTATGTTCTACACCTACGTGAGTAGCCTCCAGTGGCGGTGTGCCGTGTGACAGGCCTGTTGGTTTTAGCAATTGATCGACCCTGCCACAGATAGGCTGCGTTGGAGAGCGCCCCTGCACTGATACTTCCGACGTTGTCCTCCATGAACCGGACCTGTGGTAAGATACATGTGAGTTCATATGAACTCACAGGCCATAGTCGCATCGCAAGGTACTTTGAACTCATACTGGTGCGATCTCACATATGTATGGGGTTCGATGCATGCTTGGCGCCGCTCTTGATTGAAGGGGTTTGGCGGAACCTCGCTATCATTCTCGCGATTCAACAACGGGAAGTCGAATGAAGAGGCGGAATATTTGATCGGCATAGTTTTCCAAAGCCTCCCACTCCGAATATCGTGTCGGTAACGGTGGCCACCAAAGGCGCAAGTGGGCGACAGGGGTTTCCGTCATAAGAGGACAGCAGCTGAAGCTAAAGCTGTGCGAACGTGACATTTCTACTTGATAGGTTTGTTTGTCAGGACTCAGCGACGACCTATGAAGAACGAACAGGATATATCCGACATTGCAATCCACTTTGACCGGTGATCAGCAATTACAACTCGGCCATCGTTGGTATCGCCCTTCAATCGCATCTGCGCAGAGTCAGGAATGAGGACGGTGTACGCTTCTCCTTGCCTATCTCTATCGCAAGTTCGCAACATCTGAGACTGACTTTGATCTTGCGCGCGCAGGCTATCCGATCCGCGCCTTCAGCGTCGCCCATATCTTCGCGAAATCGGCCCTCATCGAAATTTAGAGCTCTGATGTCTGCAATGGGCTCACCTTGGCAGGACCCTACCGTCGCCATTCAGCTCGGTACTGCGTATTCGGTCTTGCATGGCGGCCGCCACTGCTGGACCTACGTGTTTGGAATCTCCAATGCTGGATGCGCAATGTCGGACTGGAACCTTGGACGGGGATGCGGGGTCTTACGGTCTTCTTTGGATCGTATCCGGCCTGTCCAGGGGGTCGTCTGGCGTGAGGCCGGTGCGACCTGGAGCTTCGGTTGATTCGAGGTGAGTCTGTGTTCACGGCGTTGACGGCTTTCAGGGACGAGCACTGATGTCATTGTCGGCTGGCTCAATCGCTAGGTCTGGCGATACGTCCGGTCTCTCAGGGTATCTTTTGACCAGCGATCTGCGTGTTCGTCGGAGGGGTGGGTCGATGTGGTGGGAAGGGTTGAAGGGGAATTTGTCAGATCTGTAGGTGCAGTGTTTCTCAGAAAACTTCCACAGAACTCAAACGCGACTCATTATCACCTGCCTGCGCAGATCGCTCAGAGGTTGCTGGCTTTGCGCCTACCCCCGCCGCGTTGGGGCCAAGGTATTGCTGGATTGGCCGTGCAGGACATCCTGCTATCCCGCTGTCGAGATGCGATAGTGCTGGGTGCAGGGATACGGAGTGCCGGGTTGAAATTGCGCCGTGACTCGCTGCGACTCAGTATTATCCATCTGGAGAAGTGGAATCAGGCAGTTTGCGTTCATTTGTCCATGATCGATCCAACCTGGTGCTGTCCATTTCGTCTGGTGAATACCGGCATGACTGCCGGCGCATGAGCCTTTCGAGAATCTGCCTCACGAGACACGTCACACGAGCATACGAAACGGGTTGATCATACGTTAAAAGAAAGCCGGAAGCCAAGATACGCACGTTCAACGAGGAGTAGAGTCGAGTGATTTGCCAGATGGATGTCAAGCCATGCTCTCCGCGTTGCTATGAATACAGTTAATTGAGCGACGTTGCGGTTGTCTATACCAGCATACTATAATAAACCATGCTTACCGGCTCCCTCGATTCAACGGAAGTAGATTACTAGATATCCGGCTTCGCGCGTTTTTGGCTGGGCGAGTGATCGGGCGAGGAGCGGGAGGACAATCAATCGTGTTCTCGGTCTCGTTCTCGTTCGCTTCATCTTGTCATGCTCCCGTCATCTCAGGCAGATCCCTGCAACTACTCACACCAAGACAAGGACCGGTTCCTGTGATCGCGCCGCTCACCATCTGCGCGAACCCATCCATATCCATTTCCCCCTCAATCCTCGTCGGCATCGTCGGTATCGACGCCATCATTAAACGCCGCATCAGTCCTGGTTTATGGGGAATACGTCTCGTGCCTGATCCTTCAACTTCGTAATTGCTTGGCGACATGCCCACGAAAAGATCCAATACTGCCGAAACGTACTCCGGCCAGCCTTACACGCTCGACCATCAGGATTCGCAGCAGCAGCCTCTTCAGAGGAATGTGTCGTCGAGTTCGGCTGGTATCGCGGGCGGTCCCGGAGTGCAGCTGTTGAGAAATGGTGAGTGTCCAAGGGATTCGAGGTCACAATGAATCGTGGAAGCGGGACGAGATGGATACGGGTTCATGTTTGGAGGTAGATGGGAATGATCATGCTGACACGGGACTTCGCATTCCCAACAGCTCCGTCGAATCCGTCATTACGGAACCCCTCACCAGGACAGCAACCCTACAGTCCAGTCGACTACGGTCGTCCTCTCCACCCCAATGCACATCCTCATACACAGCCTTATCCAGCTACCGCAAACCACAATCGTCTCTACCGCTCCGATTCACCATACGGCGGTATTCAGCCCCCGACTATGTCTTCCGGAGGATCGGTGCAGCAAGATGCCGGCCCCCCGCGGCGCCCGACATCGGACCCCAACGAGTTGAGTATGAGCTCGCTTCGGATGAGTGATGCGTTTCCTTCGCAGTATCACGAGGATGATCAAGTAGGACCGCTTCCGACTGATTCGAGTTTGGGGTTGGGTGGTCCGATTGGGAGGTCACGGTCGACGGCGAGTGGGCGGTCGGTGGGTACCAGGAACGGCGCATATGGAGCGGATCGAGGTTCGGATTCAACGATCGGTGGTTCATACCCCTCAGCGGCGGGAAACGCTTCCGCCAGTGTGTACAGCCTCGACAGCGGAATGGGCGCCTACGGACAGTATCCGGCTGGATGGGGAGCACCGACTTTGGCAGCCGATCAGCAGCCGGTATATCAGAATAGACGGACGAGTGCGCAGTCGACGAGGAGTAACGGACCGGGGTTGGGGACGGGAGAGGGGCTTGCGTATGATGCGCAGGTGACGAGGGATCATGGGTTCCCGCATCCGCCGCCGCCGATACCGCCGCAAGCTCGTCAAGAGTATAATCCGTATTTCGCAGCCGCGAATGATTACCTCGGTGCGCCGGCCGTGGCTGGTTCGTCGGCGAGTAGTGTTGCTCCGGGATCAGCTGCTGGTGGATCGACGTCATCCGCACACCTTTTGCGGACGGCCTCTTCAGCGTCATCACTCGTCTCGCTCAAACGGACTAATACTACCAATATCGGATCCAAGAACGCCAAGCGGTCAGGACATGCAGGAGCGATAGACGTCAACAAGCCGCCATACACGAAAGAGTTTGTGGATGATTATCGAGCGAGGATGAAGGGTGATCCGGATCCGGAAGCGCAGTTTGCGTTTGCAAAGTACCTGATCGAGGCCGCGAGGATCATCGGAGACGACATGGCGAAACACGGGGATACTCGCGGTGGGAAAAAGTATCGGGATAACCTGTTGGCGGAATCGTTGAAGCATATCAAGCGACTCGCGACGAGCGTTTCGGAACCGTATGCTGAGGCTCAATTCTTTTTGGCCAACATGTATGGGACTGGTCAACTCGGTCTCACGGTCGACTACGAAAAGGCGTATCAACTCTACATGCAAGCTTCCAAACAGAATCATCCGGCTGCGACCTACCGAACAGCGGTGTGCAACGAACTCGGTGCCGGGACGCGCAAAGAGGCAAATCGAGCGGTCTTGTTTTACCGCAAGGCTGCAAGTCTCCGCGACGGTAGCGCAATGTTCAAGCTCGCGATGGTATTGCTAAACGGCCTTTTGGAGCAACCCCGCAATCAACGCGAAGGAATTACATGGCTTCGACGAGCGGCTCAACAAGCCGACGAGGAGAACCCTCATGCGTTGCATGAACTTGCAATGTTGTATGAGAATCCAAACAGGCTAGGTCGAGGGGCCAACTTGTTACCCAAGGACGCCGACATGGCACGGGAACTCTACACTCAAGCAGCGCAACTCGGTTATCCGCCCTCGCAATTCAAGCTCGGAACGTGTTACGAGTACGGCAGCCTGGGATGTCCCGTCGACCCGAAGCGGAGTATCGCATGGCTGAGTCGAGCAGCGGAAAAGGGCGACCCCGAAGCAGAGTTGGCGCTCAGTGGATGGTTCTTGACCGGTGCCGAAGGGGTGTTGAAGCAGGACGATGCGGAAGCTTATCTGTGGGCAAGAAAGAGCGCAAATAAAGGACTGGCAAAAGCAGAGTTTGCAGTAGGCTGTGAGTGACCTACTCCGACCATGGCGAGCGCATTGTCTTATACAAAACCCCTCGCGCAGATTACACCGAGGTAGGGATCGGTGTCAAACAGGATATCGAGCTTGCGAAACGTTGGTACATGCGAGCAGCAGGTGAGTACAGTGTCCCGGCTGCGTGCGCTAGTGCTGACCAACCCTACCCTACAGCCCAGCAACATCCACAGGCAATGCAGCGGCTCACAGATATGAAGAAGAACGCGATGAAAGGAAATCCCAGGCCTACGAGACAAGAGGCAGCCGAAGGTTGTATAATAGCGTAGAGGGCAATAGGTGCATGGCATGCTGATCGATTCATAGCGGCCGGAATGGATGACAGGCGACCGACCAGTCAAAGTTTTCGCCAGTCTGCGGCGGGAGATGGTCGTTCAAGCATATGATAAGTCACGCAATCAAACATGATTCTATCGCGATTCATCACCGGGAAGCCATCCATTTCCCCATATATAACCCTTCTTCATTGACAGCTTTGTTTCGTTCTATCCCAATCTCCAGCTCACTTCATGTCTGCCGATGTCGCCGCTAGCTAAAGCTCGAATCTATTCCTTTTCTTCTGCGCCGCCTGAACCCTTTGGGCATTGCCTCCCCCGTTTGTTTCCCGGCCTTGACTCTGTCTTGCTATCCTGCCAAGATCGATTCAATTTTTCCAGACGTCGTCGCCGTTCGCTGCGATCTCTGCAAGATATACCCTGGTTTCCGCCAGAATGAACAGCCTGTTTCGCCATCAACCGACTCAGTCAATTTAGGAGAGTGATAACGCGCAGATAGTGTCAAGATGACGTACTTTCCATCGCCTCCCCATACGAAATTTGCGGACCCGGCTCCGAGGAAGATCTTGCCAAGCAAAACGCCTTGTGGATTGTAGACTACGACACCGTCACCAATTCCTGTTACAAGGGGGCGATAGAATACATTTCTGATTTCAGGCACATGTCGGAACTCACCGGCATCTATCGTCAAGGAGATCGCGAAAGGGTTGTCGTTAGTACATTATATTTCCAGGTGGTCGATGTCAGTATATCAGACTTACAGACGTTACCCTCGGAGTCGGTGTGCACGCCGTCGGGAACAACCTGTAGCGCAGCCAATGTCAATCTCCGGCGTACCAAGCCAAGGGCAGCAAACGACCCAAGGCGGTCATGCGACTGGAACGTAACTTACGGAGTTGACTTTCGACAAGAAGGCACCAACTTAAGAAAATCAGACCCCCTGCTCAGCAAGTCTCGAACGCAACAACATACCAAAAGCAAACGTTTTTCGGCCCGTAAACATCCCTTCCTCCGAAACATCAAACGCATAACTAGACAACCGCGCATCATCAGCACCGTCCGTTCAGTCCCTTTGAGGCGAGGACCGAACATACATCGTCGCCGGCCGGGTCGGATCATGGTCATTCATCACCAATCCAGTATCTGCGACGTATGCCGTCTTCTGGTCTGGGGAAAAGCAGATTCCGTTAGGCATTGAGAAGCCGTCTGCGACGATCGAGACTAGGCCTTTGGGGCCGGTGGGCGAGGAGGACAGGAAGAGAAGCAAGACGTAATGAGTGTGAGGTGGGTGTCGCAATATGTGCGGGACAGGCGTACCGCTCGTTTCGCTGAACCGATAGATCTGGTTCGGCAATCCAGGCGTCGGGCGGAAATTTTGCGTCTGATCCACGAGCATCACGGGATCAGCCAAGCACTCAGGCTTATTACGTTCGAGTACTGACAAAGCCGTAGGTGACGTCCGTGAAATAGAGGTCTCCTGAGCCCCGATGGTACGCGACGTCGTTCAAGCTGTTGAATTGGCGCCCAAAGAAGTTGTTGAGGATCACTAGGAGCGGAGTTGGGATAGGTGATTGGTATCCAGGTCTCTTGGAAACTACACACCAGTAGAATTGTGGGGCTCTTCTGGGCTCGTCAAAGTGATACCGGACGGGATGTTGTCCCCTCTTCCCTCGGTCATAAAGACGAGCTGGCCCCGGTAGTTGGCACCTAGATTAAGACACACGGACAAACGAAGAAGGCGGTAATCAGCTAAATCAAGAGATGCGATCTCCAACGAACCACGTACCGCCGTTAACATTCTCCAACTGATTACCATCATTCGGCAACGCCCGCAATGTCACATTCCCTCCCACCCAATCCCCCTCCTCATTTAACGCCACATTCCCCCTCAAAGCAACCGCATCCCCAATATCGAGCTTCCACACCACATTCGACGCATCCGCCCCACTCCTCCCAAGAGCGCCCCCAGCATTCGCAGCAAAGAACAGCGAGTTGGTCGCTGCGTGGTATACGGGGGCTTCGTGCGCTGCTGCGTATTCTGGGTTGTGCCAGACGAGTGTGAGATGCGGATCAGGCCCTATAATGCGGTGGAAGTCTGGGTGGTAGACGTGGAATGGAGTGGATTTGGCGGAGGTAAGGGAGACGGAGGGGGGGAGGAATATGGTCGAGTAGTTGAAGACTGACGAAGGAGGTACGGTTGGGAGTCTGTCACTGTGCAGGGATAAGTTTACCGAGGGTTTGGGAGTGACCCGAAACGGCGGATGAAGAGGTGAGTGACCTTACACGTTCGTTGACCGAAGCGGGAACTCGTAGATCTGGCTAGCGCTCTAGAAAAAGTCGGAGCGCGAGCTGTCACAGATGAGACATAGGATGAGAAGAGGTGATCGCGCAGGCTTACCTGACAAGCGAGAACGTATGGCAGGCATGCCAAGACGAAGGGAAGGGACGCCGCGATCATGGTCCGAGATGGAGTAGTGGCAGTAAAGGTGATCAGCGGTGGTGTGTTATGTCATGGTGCTGAGTGCGGGAATACCACTTCAAGGCGATGTCTATATACCAGAAGGGAAGAAGGGAAGACGGTCGACTGAAGCAGACTAATATCGCTAGCTTCATTCGGGTAAACAAACATCCGGTGCAATGATGTTGCGAGACGCAACTGTAACGACACACATCGGCGCCTTTTCATCTTTTCACTCTTCTCATCCGGTCGTTTCCGAATATCAGCCTTTCAGACATTTCACCTTTTCACCTTTTCATCAACACCTCGCTCGCTTCGCTCGCTCTGACTCCTGTACCAAAGAAACCTGCTTGTATGCCGTAGCTCATGCGTATATAGGACAGAGGAAAGAGGGCTACTGGTACTTTACACTACCACTGTTCTTCACCCTTAGATACAGATTAGAAAAAACCGAAGCAGCCTCGCTCATCAACAGACCCTGGGGTAGTATCTGCCCAACGTTGATCTGCCGAACGTTGATCAGCTCGGTCTTGTAGTTGGACTCTCTCATTAGATACCAAATAAATATCTTATCCCTAAATGTATGGTGTCCTGACTAGTGTCCTGACTAGTGTCCAGTCCGTGTCCAAGCGCAAATATCATAGCGCCGGAAACTGTAAGAGGGGGTTCCGACCCAACTCTGGCTCAAGTAGATACTTGCCGTGGCGGCCTTTTTCCATCATGTGCGACGCGAGCAAGCAGCCGAAACATTACCTCCCTACTGGTGGATAGAACCACCTTATTTTCTTCGTGAGCGTGCCACTCCCATAGCCAGACGCAGTTTGAGGCCCTTCTCAGATCCTCCCACAACCCTCACGATCCCGCTAGGTCTTCACATATATTGAAACCATGGCTGGAGGGCGATCAAGAGCTAGTAGAGCGACAATGACGGTCGGCTCCGCTCGGGTTGACCACCCAGAGCAGATCACGGCTGAAGAGCAAGACCAGCGCGACGAGATCACCAAAGCCCACGATGCCAGCAAGCCCACCAACACCGTCAAAACCTACAGAGTTCCCCAGGAAGAGTGGCACAAGTGGTGCCTGGCTAAACCCCTCAAGGTCGGGGAGAAGCCGTTGGAGGAGTTGTCAGAGACAGAGAGGTCGCTTGCTATCACGAGGAGGTACGTGCATTGTGAGCCTTACGCGATGTATTAACTCATGAGAAACAACGAGAGATCGCTTGCTATCACGAGGAGGTACGTGCATTGTGAGCCTTACGCGATGTATTAACTCATGAGAAACAACGGCATACATAGAGTCCAGGTGACCGGCACAAGGGTCGCGGTCTACCTCAGCAAGGAGATAATTGGGCGCAAGTACAAACGCCGGGGTCGAGTAGGGCAGTTGAGGAAAGCGGAGAAACGTGCAGATGAAGGTGATGATGGAGATGGGGAAGGAGTGGATGAGGAGGACGGAGAGAGAGGATCTGGGGATGAAGAACGCGTCCTGGGTCCGTCGATCGCGAAGAACACAATAAACGCCTTGGTCGATCTCTGGGCGAGACAGCAGAGTGTTAGTCACGGCACATTACCAAATTCGCGCGCCAACTACGACGTCAAGCAAGTTATCTCGAAATTGTCTCGAGCAGAGGCCGAAAGAAAGCGAAGTGTGCATGTAAATCGGACAGACGGTGAGTTTATAGCTTTGTGATCAGCATCTCCAGCCATGAGCCCTGTCGCAGTGGTTGAACGAGTTCGCCGTGCATCGGGATGCCGCCTGCGAACGGCAGGAGTGACCACGTGATGATATGACAGGCCTCAAACTGATTTATATACTTTGCAGAACGTTTTCCGATGGGTACCCCAAAGACGACGAATTCGCGCGCATTCTGGAGACCGGGTTCACTCGCAACACGCCGGAGGGTTTGCGTGATCGAGCGATGGCTGCGCTGTGTCATTACGGCTTATTCGCGGTCAAGATGCGAGAGCGATCCAGCTTCCGGACGTGCAGTACATCTCCCTCGAGGATCGCAAAGGTCCTACGCCATGCGATGTGGCTGTCATCCTGCTGCTTGCCGGGAAATCAAACCAGGATGGCAAGACTCAGTATTTCTCTGCCATGCGAAATAGGAGATGGGACTTGCGCGGTATCGGCGCGTTAGCCCTTTGGTTGTTCCAGCGGTGAGTCTATGTTATTTGTCGCGCTCGAAGAAGAGATCACAAAGGGGAGGCAAAGGGCTAACGAGGATGTTTGTGATGAAATATCAGGTTTGAACTTAGTGGTGAAACATTTGGAGAAGCCCAAACTCGCTTTCCTGATTTCGCGCAAGCAGAACAGTGGTATCGACTTTATTTATTTCCTGGGCGCGATCAGTACACGCCAATCCAACCCGCCTCCCATCACAAATCGGTTTCAACCATGCTTAAACAAGCGAATGTGCAAAGTAAGAAGGTTACTCATATCTTCCGAGGTTGCGCGTCTCGGATGGCGGATCTCGGAGGGGCAGCTGAGTCCGACATCAACCGAGCGGGACGTTGGGACAGCTCTGCGATGACGCAGTACTACTTAAGAACTATGCCACGCATGACGATGCGGGTCCTGGCAGGCTTCGCTCAAAACCCCGGTACCTTCTGGCTGGCAAGAGATATAGATCCACCAGAGGAGCTTGAGCGGATGGTGTTTACCGATGTTGATTTATGGTGAGTACCCTGTCAAGGTGCTGTTCTCCTTAGAGTGGTGCTGAGTGCAAGGGAATGGTCTTTAGGTTGGAAAAGCTGTCGACAGACATGCGCAACTCCACAGCATGCGGCTTGCTGACGTTAATGAAAAGATTACGTCGTGTCTTTCTGTAAGATACAGCCCTTCTCCGCGTCAAGCACCCCGATCATCATCTGTTCCGACATGCCTTGTTTGATACGGATTCATACAAAGTATACGCCCAGCGGATCGTCGTAGCGAACGATACAACGGAATCGCCTATGATTATTCAACTCAACCACGTGATGCCGGAGATGATGAGACACGTCGATGTAGTGCGAGACCTGGTTGTTACAAGTCTGCGAGATCTACAGTCGTCATTTGGCCGGGATATCCACACGCTCGCCAAAGGTTTGGATCAGCTGTCAGACCAGATGGAGAAGGATAGAGAGGATGATCGGCGTGTGATGGGGAAGGCCTTGGGGAACATCTCGTCTGGTATGCATCTACTTTCCTCCACCGTTATGGAGACACGAAGTGTTTTCCCGAGCGACGTCACAACGATTCCCGTTCCCCTTTCATCCTCCCTCAGTATTGACCCTTCCCTGACGGCATCAACCTCCGCCTCTTCATTGCAAAACCCCGTTCAAAGATCGGCAACCTACCCTCATCGAGCTCGACATCGTCCGCGCAGGTATTCGCTGCACTGGAGCGAGCGGGAAGGGATGGCGAGGACATGTTCAGGGCGGAAGGGGCGGCTGTTTCTCAGAGAGTAGGCGTGTCGGCTACCGAACGTCCGATAGAGGAGGATCGTAGCGGGCAAGCGTTCTTGATGGAGAAAGATCATCAAACGGTTGAGGCGTTGTGGAAACAGTTTGATGTGGGGGTACTTGGCCGCATATCCTTGCGAGAGATGATTGCGCAAGACCTGAAAAAGGCGGAATGTCAACGGAAGAGATGGGAGAGACGAAGAGTCGTGATCAATGAAGTCGAAAGGCTCGCCAATGAAAGGACTACCACTCGGCAGAGTATCGTAGGGGATTTGGACAAGTTGATGCGTCGGGAGAAGCATTCTATGTCCAAGTTACAAGACAGGATCAACGTGGCATGTAAGGCAGGCGAAACCCTACCATTGTGGGTGTAAGTAGGATCCTGAAGCTGTAGACGTAGTCGCGATGGGTATTATATGCCATGTTCAACATGCGCCGCTGCTCGACGTTTCGAGGGTGGATGGCGATTCTGGCTAAGTAGGTGGGAGATATTGCAGCCTGCACTGTGATTAAAGCCAAAGAACTCGTGAGGTGAAGGGGGGACAGCACGGCGGCGCAATGAATTGCTTCGAGGTGGAGCAGATGAGAAGAAGAAATCGATACTCATCTGATGACCCTTGTGACCCAACTGTGCTCGCTCGCTAATGGCTTTCCCACAATGCGTTCTCCCATTCTCCGTTGACGAAGCGTTACGTGTTAGCAGAGCCGTGAAACATCCATCGTGGTCTAGGCTCCCTCGTCGTGCACTGACAGTTACGTCGCAGCCGAAGTCGTATATTGCATTATGTAACAAGACTGGTACAACTGAGGGTACTATACTGAGATAAGAGGTGAGTAAGCAAAAGATACGATAGCGAACGCAAGATGGCATCACCGAGCTTACTATCGAGACGCGACGTCGGTCAAGACCAACCATCTCCTCCTGGTATCATTGCAATATATCCGGCGTGCTGCTTCGATCAATTTATACAGACGACCAGGTTCGTCGGACTCTGATCGTTTCCGTGGTCCCCTATGTCATCTGCAATGAGAGGGAGGGATCTAAGTAGAAGGCAGTCGTATGTAAAAGGCAACTCTATCGCGAACAAGATTGTATGACGACGCAGTACGGTGTCGTGAAAAAAGCAACCAACGATGCATGAATAACATTTAAGAAACTCACGAACACCAGCGAAAAGGATTCCACAATCACTCCTAACCACTCTGCATGACGATATTCTTGATCAGCATATATCCCTGCCCTTGGCGTCTTCGTTGTATGGGTGCAGCATTGTCGTGGATAGGACTTGGTGCTTTGCAGTGTCGATCATACGAAGGACAATTGGTAGAATGATAAACGATATGCATAAACTCGGAGATTATGGTACAGCGAATAGGAGGAGGGGAATGCGCGGAAGGGAGGCTGAGTCGAGGGGAATGATGCTTGATCAGCAAAGGAAGGTGGTGAGAACGTCAGAGACAATCCGAACTCACTGTATGAAGACTGCAGCAAGGTGCCTTGCACCTTGCATCTCCTGGTCCCCAGCGATCCACTCAATCCCATCTCCCAAAGATCAGAGTGCAGGTACGAACGCGCGATGTAGAAACGATCCGAACCGGCAGAAACGACGAGTGTATACGATGAAGTATAAGACGACATGTGGAACATTATTGATGATCAGACTGAGAGTGATGTTGCCTATGCTGCAGCTGCAACGGGGGTCTCGCCCGCTCGATCACTCGCGCTTATGCTTGTCAGCGACTCAATTTGGCTCAATAGGTATTTAATCAGATGCCTGGACAGAAGCTCCATACAAAATGCAGCCCAGGTTGATTTGTCCTCAGACAACTCAACCAGCGAGATTGAATTGCCCGCGGACACTAGGAGTCGGTGACGCCCGCCTGCCGTTTTCTGTCCAGTCCAGACCTAATGCGCGCTAGAACGCGTCCGCGTCCTGGATGGACACAAGGTTGGGATACCAAAAGTCACTGAACCTTCAATACGGCGGCCTAAACGCGCTTGATTATCGCTGCGTGCTTTTTGGCTCGCGACGTCTTGGGGCCCGATCTGGGATACTATGAACTTGCGAACGTACTGCCCCAAGAGCTACAGTCTTTGGCGTCAGCCACCATCAATAGTCCACTCATCGCTCCATCCACGTAGAATGCATCCATAATTCAGTCTCCCAGCGAGTTTTACGCCCAATTAACAGACACAAATAACGCTATACCTCTCTCCGAGGGTTAATACTGTTCAAGGCTTTATCAACAGTGTAGAGATACCAGCTTAGTCTTGTTAGCATATAGTCGATGATGACATCTTGTCCTCATCAATTACGATACTTGCCTGACTGACGCCAGAGACTTCCTCATCAAGAAGTACTTCCCCGTCGGGAACACCACTAGGCAGACTTCCTCAGCAGGTAGACTTCCTCAAGTACTTCCTCAGCAGGACGCCTCTAAGCGTGCAGCTGTTCCCACATACGTATATATAGCAGCTCTTTTCATTGGTATGATGAAGTAGCTACATGACTATCTATCACCCTTTGATTGACCTTTAATCACGAAGCTACCTTGAGTGCAAGACTTTCTCAGGATTAGCTACCCTTCCGTCTTCCACCCTTAGGTATTCAAGTATCGTCTTACGTGATAAGCTATTTTATAACTTTGTGCTAGTTCCCATATACAACGGCGCTGCTATCTCGCGTTATCACATGGATAGACCTTGCGCCCGCGACAAACAGTGACGAAGGTCTTTCATCCTCGCTCAGGCGGAAAAGCAGAGCACACTTTCCGGTCCGAATTTCCCAAAGCCTACAGGCGAAATACGCTGGGGAGAAAACTCCGATAAGCCATAATCACATTCAGCACTTTCTTCGCGGCTTCTATTACCTTAAAAAGATCAGAGACACAGGCAAACAGTCAACAAAAGAATTGCGAGTCGTACACATGGCCGGTCAACCTGCAGAAACATCACCGCTCACTGAGCCATCTCCGTCCATCAGCGTCGGAATGAGACGCCGAGGAGGCTCTCTATAATCTCTAGACCTCCGGCGACCGTCCTTCATCACGCTAGCTGCTCAATTGCTTGCAGCTCCGGCAAACCCACCCCTTTACAGCCTCTTGCGCCCCCAAGAGCTGAACAATGTGAAGATGCATTCGTCTCTAACGCGCCTACTGCCGCCGCTGCGCAGCCACCTGCTACCAGAGAACTTATTGAGATGATCAGTATGATGCGAGACTTGCGTTTCGAGATGCAAGACATGCGAAAACAAATCAATGACGTCCGGGACGACATTGATTCGCTGCTGTCTGGCATACCGGTCAAATTCCATCCCACCATAAAAGCTGAAATAAAGGCTGGCGATGACATCGATGACTTCAGAAGGATTTTCATCGACCAAGAACCAGGGCCCTGCCGCCTCACATGAACAAGGAAGACAGTACCATCGCCAGCACTGTCGCACCTTGGAAAAATCGACCGTCTGCGATTCCAATCAAGGGATTCAATAACGTGTCAACTCCAAGGACCAACACTGGTCAATACACCAACAATGCACCTAAAGCGACCAGACCACCTCCCAGTCCTCGCGTATGCGGAGGAAACCACTGGCGAAGTGACTGTCCATCTAAAAGCACCAAAACCCGCATTTAAGACTGTAGTGAAACCACACGCCGCCACGCGCCTCTGTAATGAATCAATCGCTCAATGGACGATTCTCTATGTGTTATCAATGGTCTTACGTCACTTCTTCGGCGCCCGTCTGAGCAAATGGCTGGCTACTTAGTGAAACTAGGACTTAGAAGAAAGAGTTCACATTCCATGAGAGTCGCAATACATGATAGTCGATGACAGTCATCTCAACCGATGACCATCACCCGATGACCGTCACCTGATGCCCACCACCTCACCCGATGACCGTCACCTCACCCCATGACCATCACCTCTGTAATGAGACAACCCTTCTAGCTAGCTTCTTCTTCTTCCTTTCTCCTCTATACCCTTATATCTGTCTGCATACCCGTAGAAGCCTTTCACATAATGCTTTTACCACATACCAGTCAGAATGAGGTGTCCTTCTTCAGATAGTCAGCTGCCTCACCCAAGCAACTCAGTTCGCTGAAGAATAAGTCAGGTACTATCATCGATACTATCATCAATATCATCATTGATACTATCTCCGTTATTATATCTGCTAGCATCTCCGACATTATGACCGATATTATGACCGATATTATGACCGATATTATCACCAATAATATCAGCCATCATATCGCCCATGGAGCTGCCTAACAGCCCTTAGGGAGCATGAGACTGCCAGTCATCCTGGATAGATATAAATACAAGCCCAAATCGCTTTCCAGTTGTACTCAGCTCATGACCTTTTATCTTACCCTTTGATTTACCTCTATTCCAGAGCTACCTTTGTGTGCAAGACTTACTCAGGCTTAGCTATCCTCGTCTTTCACTCAACGGTTGACCAAGTTCGTTCTACTAAAGTGAGTACTGTTTTTTAGTGTGTTTGAATCCCTTTACAACGGCGGTATAGCATTGCTCCGCCGTACTAACTACTGGCCCGCGACAATCTCACCCGATGACCGTCACCCAAGGAGGTGAGGCTCAACATACTCAGCTGTAGCGAGGTATCCCATTGTCCTAGAAGACTATATAAGAGACTGTTTTCTCTTGCCACTTCACTTGTACTCAGTTAGAAAGACACGCAAATTACTTCGATATCGTTGATCACTACCTTCAGTATCTGCACTAAAGCCTCGCGATCCTTACGTCATCAATACTAGCCATCAACTGACAAGGCAATAGTCGCTGAGACAGGTGATTATTACATAACCACTGCGTAGTCCCTCGATAAAATACACGTTAGGAAGCTATCGTTATACCTGCTCTGAGCTTTGGACTTGTGAAACTCAGATCTTGCTATCGAGTTGAAGTCCACTCAGGCAGGTGACCTTGGCGCTTAGCGAAGACGATTAACAGCAATGCGACGGCTCTGTGGAGCAACTTGGCCACAAAAGGGTCGACAACTGTGACTGTCGTTCGGACTCGACGATCACCACCTGAGTCTTTGAAACCAGAACAAATAGTTGTACCAGTCCAGGCTAACGAACCTGATCCAGAATCCTATTTCGATAAAGTGCCGACACATGTCAAAGCTCATCTTATGAAGCCATCTGCTGCGGCGATATATGACGTCTGCTTAGACACTGGATCATCGATCTCTCTCATCGATTCCACGTATCTTAAGAAGTATTTTCCAGACATCAGGATCACGACCAAGCCCGCGATTCAGCTTCACGGCATCGGCGCAAACCTCACACAGGGTTGGGTCGTCATGACGATTCTCATTCGGACGAAAGCAGGCCACACAAAGACACTTTCAGTCGCTCTACATATCGTCACTACGTTGACCACGATTATTATCTTAGGGAACGATGTTGTGGTTCCGAAGAAAATGCAAATTAGGCATGGCGCGTTCGTTCGCTTGGTTCGGAAATAAGAAGGACACCTTCGACGTTTACTCAATTGAGAAGACGGGGGACACTCTAATACATAAGGCGACCGCGCGTGAAGCGGAAGTATGTATAATTCGACCCGGTGACCAAGCTGTGGTGTGGGTACCGCTGCACGCGCCTCCCAATACTGAAAACTATTATCTCGAGCCTGTTCAGGTACACAAGAATGTCAAGGTAGCGCACTCAGTGCCAAGGACAACGAGTGGCCAGCACTTTGCGCACGTTATGAACATTATTACAGGCCCACTCTAGATCGCATCTGGCACGTTGCAAGGCACACCAAGACCCATAAGGACACCCACTGAGAAGCAGAATGCCAAAAAGGTCAACTATATCAACCGCTCGGATTCGCGTATGATGATCCATGAGCAAGAAAAATTGGCTGCAGCCATCAAAGAGATTGGAGCGCCGGCCAAAGGCGAAAGCTGGAAGAACTAATAATCAGACAACATCTTGCATTCGTCTACGGTTCCCCCAAGTTGGGACAAACCGACATGGCGATTATGACCAATGACACCGGCGATGCGAAACCCATCTCGCAAGCACCGTACCACGCCTCTCCCGCTGGTAGACGACTTATTGACGAACCTATCGCTGAGTAATCGCTGAGGATGTCATTGAGGAGTCAGGTTCTCCTTGGACGTCGCCCGCGATTCTCGTACGACAGAAGGGGAAGGACAGGTTTTGCATTGACTATCGAAAAATTAACGAGGTCACAAAATCAGATCAATATCCAATTCCCCGAATCGATGATATATTATCCCAGTTCTCTGGAGTCACTTATATTGCCACCTTCGCTGCAAACAAGGGCTTCCACCACATTGAGATTGATCCTCGGGATAGTCCACATTCCGCACACACCGTGGGCTTCATCAGTGCAAGAGGATGCCGTTCGGGCCAAAATCCGGTCCAGCTGTATTCCAGAGGCTGATGGACAAGATACTCGGGCGCTACAAATTGCAAATAGCTCTCGTCTACATTGATTACCTCATCGTCTATAGTAAGGACTTTCACTCCCATCTGAAGGATGTCGAAACGATTTTGTTACTCGTTGGATAATCCGGCATCACGCTTTCCACTAAGAAAAGCCTCATTGGATACCAATCGCTTAAGGCGCTAGGTCACACTGTTAGCAACTTCGGCATCGGGACGGCCGATGGTACCCTCCAAGCTGTAAAAGAGTTTCCGCAGCCCACTGACGTCAAGGAACTGCAACGATTCCTCGGCCTCACCGCCTATTACCGTCGGTTCGTGAATGACTTTTCTCGAGTCGCAACCTCGCTATACAATCTCATGAAGAAAGATGCACCCTACGTGTGGGGTAAGGGGCAGGAAGCAGCCTTAAACGAACTTAAACCGCGCCTGAGTACGGCACCTATCTTAGCACATCCGGATCATGAAAGACCATTCATACTGCACACTGACGCCCAGCATTAGCGACCTTTGAGGTACGTCAAATCTGCTGCAATATGTACATCACATCGACGTACCGACAACGTTCTTCACATCAGATAAGACAGGAGCAGCTCGGAAGGTTCACGGCGAACAACTACGATCGATCGAAATTCGTAACCAAGATCAGATTCAGGACCTCGTCGACGAGACCAGCGAGGAAAAGGGACGAGATGTGGAAGGTTTGAAGACAGAACCGGACGAGATGGAAGACGTGTTTGATGATCCTTTTCACAGTAAGTTGTGATACTTGGAGAACCACTTTCGATATCATGGTGGGTCGAGTGCTGATTCTGCTACTCCGGGTCGGTTAGCACCTTTGCCCGCGAATGCCTCGGTGGAAGAGAAGGAGTTCGTCAGAAGAATCTTCGACTGCAACAGCTGATAGATGCAGCAGCCGGGAAAGTTCTGGACGACGTTATCATCCCTAGAACGGCGACCGACAACGCTTTCGAGAACATCGTTGAACGAAACTGCAGTCGTTTCCTTCTAGTCGCACTTAAAGCGCTTGCAGGCGTTAAGACCCACCGATCCCTGTCGGGTACCTTGCATCGGCGAAATATGGCTCGGATGCTCGCTCGAAAGGAAACTTGGGAGTGTGAAGGGGAGACGGCGACGGCGCAGGAGCCCAACATCAACACCAAAGCAGGCAGGATGGCAAAGGCGAAAGCGGATCAAGATCGCTTTCGAAAGGGTGAACGCGTAACTCCCCTCATCTTCCCAAAATCAACACCGAAGGAACTCAAGCTTGACGCGTATGACGACGGAAAGCTGAAGGATATTTACACCAACTTTCACAACCCGAACGGCAACCTATCGTATGCTCCCGCGCACCCGGATCACAAAGCGTACGTGTACCTCCAAGATAAAAAGGGGAAGATCACAAAGGTCGGTCAAATGTTGGTGGACGACGAAAATTTCGTTGGTTACCGGATCTTGTTCGCCAACGTCGCGAGTTTTTGTATTTCGGAGCTGAAGATGAAAGTGGACAAGGTAGGAGTCGGATGAGCTGTGTGGTGAGGTAGACCGTGCTGACACAAACTTGCGACATCAGGATCTTGGAAAAATCGCCGGGTACTATGCGATTACCGCACGGCCTGCGTTTATCAACGTTCCCGCTACCAAAGACATCTTTCCTTTCATAGAGACAAACGTCGAGTCATGGGAATTGAATGAAAGGGAAAGAAAGATCGCAAATTCCGCGGATTGGAACTTGCTAGTGGCCACATCAAAGAAGTTGAACCTCTGACGAGGTACTGGTCCGCACTCGACCTTGATCTTTGTGATCAAGTCCTTTCTCACCCATATACGTAGACGTTCAACAGCTGCTGTTCAGAGTACAAAAGCTACAGGACGCGGCGCCACAGGCGGTCTGCTCACTCCCCTTCTGAGTCTCCCCATCGTCTTTGTCAATGAGACTTGGAAAAGCTTTGACTGTCATAAACGGCTCAACGAAATTGACGTTCTCTTCCAGAAATATCGTTTCAATACCGTAATAACTGACAGGGAGGTGGATCTTCCTCTTCGTTTCATAGTCTCCGTCGAAGGCTTCGAACAACATGCTCTTGTTGCAGCGCTAATCATCGCAGGAGTGTGAATCCACGCTCAGAGCGTGTGTGACTGTTCCCAAGGCGGGCTGGAAGTCAATCTCACCCAGAGTCTGAGCCTTCAATGGAAGTCCAGAATCTTGTTCCATACCAACAGGCATCTGGATGAAGGCTGTACAGTGGTGGTGTAGGTGATTGTCGTTAGTCGATACAGGTGATTCCACAATCAAGGCAGGTCGCCCTCCGATTCTGGGATATTTCGACAGAAGCTGCTTATATGCCTGTTCCAGAAGCTTGCCGTTCTTAGTTGCTGACTGGTAAACAGAGTTCTTTTTCGTCATACTGTGGAAGGATCGGGGGTTTTGCGTGGTGTGATTCGAGGGCAATGAGTCGCTTGAAGATGAGAAGTGGTTGTAAAGTGACTGCAAAGCACCCATCTTGTCTCGAGCTTCAACCCGATTATATAGAGAAAAGTCCGAATGCAATTGCAAGGGGCGACGGACACAAAGGAAGTTTGCTACGATAGGGACACACGACCCTATCATGCTGCGAATGAAACATGGGCGAAACGTCGCGAAGCGTGCTCGTGGCTTCGCTTCCTCGCATTATGTGATGCTATCTCCGGAGGGTCTCAGCACGAAGCATGCGAGTGTCCACTCGTTATCTCTTAGTCCTCCGGTCATCCTCCTTTCGTCTCTTATCCTCTTGAGAGCTAGAGCCCAGTCTTTTGTGCTCTAAGCGCAAACCTTCAGGTACTGCGCGATTATGTACAGTATTTAGATATTTTCACTTCCTAGCATAGTCTCTAACTCTGGGTGCGCTCGAACCAAAATCACTCGGGGTTGCATTTCAAGTTTCCCCATTCGCTCAGATCGTCGAGAACCGAGGAGATGGGTATGGTGCACCCGAACGAATTGACTTTGTGCATTGTTATCGGTTGTGACGTCATGTATGGCGACTTGGCCAAGTTGAAGTTCTTCAAATATCCTTGGATTACATTTTTTTTGCTCTTTCAGGCTTGGCCTCAGCAAAGGACGATCAACTGAAAGAAGAACTAAGTACAATGAGCTGGACCAGCCAGGCTCATAATAGGCGGCCGACGCGTCTTCACTAGATGCACTTCGCTTATCTTCCGAAAAATTTTCAGCCCTGACTGATTGCATGCTCGATCGCGCCATTTCATATAGAGTCTTTCTTTGCGAGTCTCCTTTCCTTCGAATTGTTGCTATAACTTCATGGGTGTATCATGTCGGGAAAGGGAAACCGCAACGCTAAACGCTGCAAGCTGAAGCAACGGGAGAAACAAATGCGAAAGAAAAATCTTTTGAATAAACAACAAACGTCAATCCAACTCCAGGCCACGGCACCTGCAGTTCCCGCCAAACGAGACGTTTTGATTGAATGGATTAACGCGGCATAGTATCCTGAACACACAGGCCGAAACAATGGGAAAGTGGGTCAGCGATGTACTGCCTCTGAGGAACTAGACGAGTTGATAATGTGAATCTAGAAATCAGACTCATTTGGTCCGCAGAGTGGGGAAAATGCGACACGTCCTGGCTGGCCGCGTAGCGCGAGAGGTGTCGATCCTGCCCTGTTTCTTGGAGAAGCTCGAGAACCGATCTTTTTCCCCAGCCTCGAGATCATACGAAATTGTTTCGGGGTTAGATAAGCTGGAAATTTGGACTTAGACATGGTAGTCGAAGTTTTGGGTGACGAGTAGGCAGGAGATGTCATAAGTTCGTTTTCTCTTGAGTTCCTGCCTATTTATGCTCATTCCATAACATTTGCTGCAAAATAATCGCTCAGGAAAGCGTAAACTGTGGACTTTGGCGGAGTAGAGTGCCTACCTGAAGGCTGGAACGGTACCTCAAGATCGACTCCCCCCACCGCCTATGACTCCCCAGCATTACATATTCAACATGTCCTGCCTGGAGATCTCGCCGACAATTTTCGCCCGCCGCCTCGGGATGCCGTTCCTCCACCGGCAACTCGACCCTCTCACTCGATTCAAAGGGAAACTCGAAAGTCGACAAGGGTAACACGGCCGGACTCTACTCCATGAGTTCTAAAGCGGGCTCCTTTTCTGTAAGTTCGCTTCCTTTTCCGCGGAAGAACGCAACTTACTGCCTTCCTCGCTCAGCCCTGGCATGTCGACTCTACGGGGGAGGTGCATTGGTTGACATCGCACGGCCTGCGTTTATCAAAGTTCCCGCTACGAAAGACATCTTTCCTTTCGTAGAGACAAACGTCGAGTCATGGGAATTGAGTGAAAGGGAGAGAAAGATCGCAAATTCCGCGGATTGGAACTTGCTAGTGGCCGCAACAAAGAACTTGGACCTCCGACGAGGTACTGGTCCCCGCTCGACCTTGATCTTAAGGATCCCCAGCCCGGTTTACGTCGATTCCGGAAAGACTGCGCGATTCCTGGACTTAACAAAACGCCTATGTGAGATGATGTTCGTGCGATACGACTTCCCGGTTGTAGAGGTGAGTGTCGCGCCTAAATCTTAGACCTTTGCGCAGTGTGCTCACTTTCAATTTTCTGACCATAGCCTACTTTGGAACTCGCAAAAATCTATGTCGAATGCAACTTGGGGGGTATCACCCCGAACTGGTACAAGGAGGCGAAAAAATTGACGATTTGTCAAGGTGCTCGCAACAAGACGCTGGCCTACTATATCCAAATCGACACGCCACGAGGCTTGCATCTGGTCTTGATTAACACGAAGGAGTTTCACGGAGGTAGATGACGCGCACTGCGGGATGACCATTGTTTCCATCTCGGTCTCACCAAAGCGCCCTTCTTACAGCGATTCCGCCTGCTACACGCCCCAAGCTGCCGAACGGCCTGGAGGTCAGAGTTTCAGACATGTGGTTGGACATGTTCAACGGCAAAAGGGATGACGAGATCGTCGAAGGATTGTCGGTCGCGAATCATAAACTTCTCATCAAATGGCTGGAATAAATGCTTGCGTTGGCGTACCCAAAGCGGTAAGTGCAATTTAGACACCTTACTGCTGGTTATATCTGCGTGGTCTCATGATCTTACCACGTTAAAAGGTTTCCAGAAATGATGTCCGCGCTACGATTGCGTACATCAAGGAGCAGATGGGATTGAGTGAGTCGATGGTGTAGCGCAAGTATATCGTGTGAGGGGATGTTGAACGGGCTTAAACATAAGCAGGTACGAGACAGTTTTCGACATACGACAATCGTAAGTTATTGGATCTCGCCGCCTCGGTACAGTGAATACTGAATTCTCGCAATCTTTTCTGAATTATAGCTCATCCCTTCCTGGCACATTCCCAGACTGCGAAGAAACTTTCCTGGAGAATAAGGAACCCGTCTACCTCGTGATCAACTCCGTATTTGCCCATGGCGGCTGCATCGACCTGCTCCCGTCGAAGACATCATCCAGCCACAGCCTCACCTGCGTTTCCCCCGGGATCTCAATCCCTAAAGAAGGTTCTGATCTCAGATACATGTAGCTTTGATTCGTTGTTGGCGTTTACATCGAGACAATGTCCCCGTGGGCCGCTCTGTAAGAGAGCTGGTTACGTTGTATCAGTATTATATAGTATGTGACTTTATATACAATGCAGTAGAAATTCTTTTGGTGGGTTGGATCAAGGTTGTGTTGCTTTGCGACAGTGCTGATGAGTAGATGACGACGAAGGCGACTGAATGTAATAGATAGACCACTGGTGATCAGCTAATCCAACAGATATTACTCAGTAAGGGCGAAGCTGGTCAAGGCACTTGTTGAAGGATGATTGGGGAGATCAAGCGTGATTCACAAGATCATAGGAGGGCTTCAGCTAGTTACAATTTGGCTCTGTGTATATACCTGTTGGCCTACTATGGCGGATCATATCCTTCCTGAGGGCCTCCAAGGGGATTGCATTTCACATGAGACGAACACAGGTTGTACAATGTACCTGTGCAATATCTTCTAAGTTTAGCAATTACTACACAGGGACATGACACAAACGTTTGTACTTGCGTATTGTGTTTGTACCGTGTGTGAGTGGGATAAATGCTATACTTAGCTATTGTTTTGCACATCGTGTACCCTGTTCCTGTGCGTCTGCTCTTTGATGTTTCTTTCGGGCTATACGATTCCAACTCGTAGTCGATCATTTCTTGTGTCTTGATACTACAACAGGTTGAGTGCGACTAACTGACTAGATGATTATACGGAGAGGGAAAAGGGAAAGGGAAGGCGACTGCGAACAGCAATGATTCAGTGGATGCATTCAAGGCTCTTGCACTCAGTAGAATGTACTTGGTCAAATGTTGAATGAAAGACGAGGATAGCTAAGCCTGAGGAAGTCTTGCACGCAAAGGTAGCTCTGGAATTATATGTAAATCAAAGGGTGCTCCCTAAGACATGAGCTATCTTACAACTGGGAGACCACATGCCTCGTGTATATACGTATCTAGTATGCACGGTGGGCAGAAGCGAGCCTGCGTTCAGCAAGTCTCACTATAGTTGAACTCCCGCTGGATAGTTCAACTATCGCCAGATACTTGAACTATCGCTAGACACTTGAACTATTGCTGGATAGTTGGTAAGCGAGAGTTGAAGACTAAGATAGGTGTCACGAGTCGTGGACATCTCTACTTCGCCAGTCTTAGTCCACAGACTTCCAGTTGATAAGGGGTATCAAATGGTATAAGGTGTTAAACTAGCTAGTTACAAGGGTATACCAGAGACACGAGAAAGCAAGGAAGAAAGAAAAGACTATGGAAGGGCTGTATCTCTACATAGATTGTGGCTTCATCGAGCTGTTTGTCAAAACGCATACCATCATCATCTCGCACGCTTTGTTTGACATACCATGCGAAGCGAAGCCTGCATGACCAGCATTCTCGCGATTGGTCAACGCGGTGATAATGTGCATAATACCCATGGCAGCTGAAGAGGCAGGCTTCGATTGCTCGTACTATATCGGGGTTGGAAAAGCAGGGAAGCTCACAACTTCGATGCGGTAGCGAGAATCGACTGTGGTCTGTGAGGGAAGATTTGTGAGGGGAAACACGATTCTAGCAGGAAGGCTCGTAGGATTTCCCTATGTCGAAAGCTCTCCGATTTGAAGCAGTGAAGAAGAGGGAAACTCTGGTCGCAGATTACCCCCTACAATCCACTTATCTACAACATAACAAGGAAAGTCTCCGGTACAGTATAGTGAGTACACGTTTCACATCGGCGAAAAACCTATGCGGCCGCTCGGAATCCCGCGATCACTAGGATGCTAGCAATACCAATGTCAATTTGCCTTACTCATTCGCCGCAGCATTCTATCCTTTGACAGAGAGCTTGAAGCATACCACGAATGCATAGATCAACATCTGCTTCATTGCATCAGAATCATAAATATCCTTTTGGCATTCTTTCACATAGTTGTCGAGCTTGAGAAATGATTGATGGAACTGGGTTTCCGTAGTCGATGGGGGGATGACATCGGATTCCGAGAAGGTGCCGTTCCAGCTAAACATCAAGCCGTCTTGTAGCCGCTGAGGTGAGCCATGCTGACTTCCCGACACGAAAAGGCGAGCAGAGTAGGCTTCACTCTTACCGAGGTTCTTTCTTGGGGTGACTCGAATGAGCCAAGCCACAAACGGGCAGTGGTTGGAAGTTTCGAAACAAACTTCAAACGACCCCAGTACCCCCCTCACATCCGCCCACAACCGAAAGTTAACGGCATTTATACAGGTGATCTTGCAGCGAACACTGTTGAACGCTAACTCCACTGGCGTCCATAAATCGCGATCGGATTAGTTGGCGCATGGTGTCATCTGCGCATTCGCCTCTCGCCCGGTGAGGATACTGAACTGATCACTGGAAGGCAAAGACATCGCCGACGTTTCATCATCGCCGTATAAATCGTCATCTGCGGGCGAAGTCAACGCTAGGGGGGTGTGGAGATACCGCCTGGCTCCTTGTAGTATATAGTCGGCGATGACATCATTTGTCTTGGTCAGCTGTTGCTAATCACTTTGCGTGACTAAGATTGTCAGACCAACGAGACTTCGTCGTGAAGTCCTTCACTTCGTCGAGAAGACTTCCTCGCGAAGTACTTTCAAGAAGCTCAGAGCAGATGCTCGAGGATAGTAGCTAGTCCCAACACGTATATATAGCAGCCCTTTTCAGTTGTATTTCGTACTAGCTACATGACTTTGATTCACCCTTTGATTCACCTTCAATTCCGGAGCTACCTTGAGTGCAAGACTTTCTCAGGATTAGCTACCCTTCGTCTTCCACTTCCGGTATTATCAAGTC
>JANGFJ010000125.1:0-113082 GCA_025758675.1 Naganishia antarctica | reverse complement strand
CACCCGGCAGCTCATCGACGTCAACATCCTCGGTTCATACTTTGTCGCAAGGGAAGCCGCCAAGGTCATGCAACCCGGCGCAAGCATCATCTTGATCGGAAGCATGAGCGGCGTAGTGATCAACGTTCCTCAACCTCAGACGCCCTACAACTTTTCCAGTGCGTCCTGACCGCGCGCGCGACTGACTGACTGGCGGACGGTACGGTACGGCTGACGACCGTTCCTCGCGTGTAGAGGCCGCGGTGATCCATATGGCTAAATCCCTCGCCGTCGAATGGGCTCCAAAAGGCATCCGAGTAAACTGCATCTCGTGCGTCTCCCGTTGCTCTCACATGGTGTGCCGCACTGACCTGTCGGCGACCTCAGGCCCGGATACGTGTTGACCAACTTGACAAAGGTCATTTTGGATGCTAATACCGAGTTGAGGGATACGTGGACGAACATGACCCCGATGGTGAGTCTCCGTGTGACGCTCAGTAGGGGTTTGCTAACGGTCGCATCACGCAATAGGGACGATTGGTACGCGCCCAACGTCGTTCGAGAGACGACGTGCTAACTTGCCTATTGTAGGCGGATCCCAACGACATGAAGGGTGCGGTCATCTACCTCGGATCGGATGCTTCCGCCTTCACGACCGGCTCCAACATGATGTGAGTAACTCGGTCGGATCGGGCGTGTCGTGGACTGACACACTTGGGGGTAGTGTCGATGGTGGTTACACGTGTCTCTAGATATGGACAATAAATGGCGCTGTGACGTCGTTTGGGGATAACGCAAAGACGATAAACAAACACATCGTTTGCGACTGGACGAAAAAAGATGACATGTATGAATCTACACAGCCCACTACATAGTGGATTCTATTCCTGTTGACCATCGTCGGATTCGGATCCATAATCCAACGCGAGTCCTGCGGGAGCGTTCCCTTTTTCCCGCTTTGGATCTGTCGACCCACCCTGCTCGGCATCCTGCACGGCTGCGGGTCCCTCTACCTGCCGCGGAGGCAGGTGGTCGTATGACGTATCCTGGAACGTGGTGTCCACTCGCTGTCGCTTCCCCGGCATATCCCGCCGCACCCTCTCCACTTTGGGAACAACCCTAACCTTGCCCTCCGCTACAAGCTGCTCCCAATGCCGCCGGAGATACACCTCGACCGTCGGAAATTCCACAAAGCCCGTGGTACCGGCGAGGACGGCGGGAAGTGGTTCGGCGCCGGGGAGGGTATAGAACCGTGCCCCGCTCGGAGGAGCCGGTTGAGGCGGTCGAGGCGGGTGAAGAGGTATCCCGGACGACGGCTGATACGCTCTTATCACGAATACTAGGTCGTCCGGCGATTGACCCGGCGACGGGTAATTCGTCGGAACCTTGCGTGCGTGGGAGGTGTAGATGCTGTCAAGCGTGGTTCCCGGGATGAACGGGATCCCCTGCATCTGGTACGTCGGAACGGGCGTCGGTGGTGCCGCAGAGGGGTACTTGAATTCCATGGATAGTTGAACGAGCTGCGTCCTGTGAGGGGTCAGCGAGCGCATAGGCGACGACCGGAGGGGGGGGTCCGTACTTTTGGTTATAGTGCGATTGGTTCCTTTTCCGTCTTTCCATTCCTTCAGGTAAGAAATCGACGTGGACGTCTCGTTCCCGTAGTGCGTTTTGGAGCGCGATTGATCGTGGCGGCAATGCGCTCACACTGGAACTGGAACTGGAACCCGACGTCGCGTCCCGCGCCCTGTCCATCTTGGTCGCCACAATGCCCTGTCCCCACCTTTCAACCCTCCGCTTCCCATCCTCCAGAAACACATAATCATCCATCAGCTTCCCGTACCCATACTCGTTCAACGGGACGTAGGCGACCTTGTCCCGCTCCCCGGAGCAGGCGGTTGTGGATTTATGGGCGCGGGAGCAGGGGAGGGAGCATGTACGGGTGTTGCATCGGGGGCAGGCGTACTTTGCTGGATGGGTGGAACAGATCTGGCAGAGTGGTGGCGGGTTCATTGTCGTGGTGGGGTTCTGGCGAGGGAGGGAGGGTGAGCTCGGGGGTGGGAAATTATGGGTGCGCGGTGGTTTGGATCCGCGCGGGCGATCACATTAGAGGTTGAGCTGGGCTTCTACTTGCAAGTGCAAGGTGGCACTGCGAACGGCGGACAGCGGACAGCGAACAGGAACAGTCACACCACAATGGCGCAGGACATCACCCACACGCTCGCCCACGAGGAGGACGATCGCGCACAGTGTCAGTACGTACGACCGGCCGAGAACACGCGCTCACCCTTAGCAGTCACACGCAGAGTACCCGACTATATCCAACTGCACGAGTCGGTCCAGGTGCGTGCCCGTCAGCTCGCCCAATCCAAGCTAACAACACGCCTCTAGTCGAGCACCGTCCTCCTCGATTCCCTCGCCACGTTCCTTTCCACGTTCCAGCACGACCTGTCCAACGTCTCGGGTCAGATATTCGAGTTGCAGGTCCACAGCCAAGACATTGATGAACGCTCAAACGGTCGCAAGGTACGTCCCGACGTATTCCTTCCTCTTATACTAACCCTCCCCCTTCCCCCGGCAGTCAATCGCGAAACCCTTGAACAGCTTGATAGAGGAAATCGTACTCCCCCCAACCCTCATCACTACCATCAGAGACACCCGCCCAGGGGACGCATGGTTGCCGCTCGTCGTCGAGCTCGAGGAAAAGATCGCGGCCGTCAAGACGAATGGGACGGTAAAAGCCGCTCACGAGGTAGGAATGGTCGTCCAAGGTCTCAAAGCAAAGGTCCAGTCGAATTCCCGTCCCGCTACCACTGAAAACGTCCACTAACCCTCCCCATCGCTAGGCAATCACATCCCTCCGTCATTTCCTGCTCAACCTCTTGAAACCCCTGCGCGCGACCATGAAAACAAAAATCCACATCATCCAATCATCCATCCTCCTCAAGTACCTCCCGTTCTTTCATTTTCTGGTCAGGCACGCGCCGAGGGTTGCGCAGGAGGTGCAGAGGGCGTATGTGGTCGGGGCGAGGGCGTATTACGAGACAGGGTTTAGGAGGTACGCGAGGAGTTTGGGAATTGTGGCCGTGAGTGCGCGCTCGTCGTCGTCGTCGTTGTCGTCCCCGGGGGGATGGACACTGACCGATTTTGATGGCACAGGCACGGTCCTCCGAGTATGCAGAACCGATCGGGACGTCTTCCTCTACGGAAATGGCGGCCCAGGCACTGCTGTTGAAGCGGTCCACCACCGGCGGGGGCGGGGGCGGGACGAGTAATTCCCTGCCTACGCGTGGGGTTGCGGATCCGTCGGCGAAGAGGGATAGGCTTCGGTTTGCTAAGATTGTGGATGAAGGGTTGGAAGTTGTGAGAGGGTATGAAGCGGATAACAAGGAATATGTGGGTCCGAGTTTGCGTGTCCCGGCTTAGGTCTCCTTGGTCCTGATGCTCTGCGCGCAGAAACAACCGGTAGAAGCCCTGTTCCGCTCGCTTTCATTGGTACTTCTCGATAACGCCTCGGCAGAGTATACATTCCTCGTCCGGTTCTTCTCACCCCCGCCAGAGACCGTCGGCCACGACACCCGCCCCGTCGGAGCTCGAACGACCTCACCTTCTTCGGGAGCGGGAGGACCCCCTCGCAAGATTGAACGCACCAACAGCACGTGGAGCATGGGCTCGACCCTTCCCTCCGCCGAGGGCAGTCCGATATCCGCGCCGAGCCCTCTTCGACCGGGGGATAGCGTATCCGACGCAGGGGATACACCGACCGTCGCGCGTTCCGTCGTTGGTTCGCCGTTATCCAGTAAACCGGGCCGAGGCCTATCGTTTCGGAATGGATCGGTCGTCGGTGTCCGGGCCGGCGGGGGTGGTCGTTTGCCGAGGGATTCGCAGAGGGAGATGGACGCGCTTTGGCATCAGGTTTTCGATCCTGCGCTCGAGTATTGCGACGTAATTTCGTGCCGTTGTTCCCCGAGGAGGCCAACAAGAGTGCTGATTCGCCGCTTCTTTGCCAGACATTCTTCAAATCCGTGACGGAACCGATCGCACCCCCACCGACGATCCCGCTGTTGACCATGATCCGCCTGAACGACGCCGTCTTGGCAGAACTAGACGATCGAGGGTGTACCCCGCTCGAATCGACGATGCTCGGTCTAAAGCTCGCCATGTGGCCGTTGTTTCAGAAGCAAATGGATTCACATATGGATAGCGTCAGGCGGATGGCTGATGCCGCGGGTGGTACCGGTTTTGGAGCCATGTTGGGCAGGACGGGTCCCAAGGATTCGGCCGTAAAGGAGGTGAGTGGCTGGTGGTGACGTGTTGGACGGATGGTTCATGCCTGTGTGCGTTCCTGGAAGGTCGCCGTCCGCTATGCCCACTTGGTATCCGACATAGTGGCGCTCAGTGAGGAGACAGAGGAAGCCATGCTAGCAAACAGGCAAGTCGTGCTCATCGGCTAACCCACACGCACACTGAACCGAGACCTCTACAGCATATCTCGGCTAAGAGCCGAACTCATCCGGCTGATCACACAGCAAGCCACCAAACTCAAGAACGTTCAGGAGCGGGAATCCTTCATCTCTACAATCTTCGAGGATGTAATACGGGAATTGAGCAACGGTCCTGGAAGCACGGGCCACGCACGACTGCAAGCCGAGCTGGGTTTCTTTAGAGCAAAAGAGGAAGAAGCGCGGCATCGCATGAGAATGTAATCATGATATGTATGCGACATGGTCAAGTTACAACGGACGCTGCCGAACGAGATGCACCATGGCCGTAAAGGACTATGCCGGCGCCGTCGCAACGACATGGGATGCAGGCTTTTTCTCTCTCAAAATGTCTTTTAGGATTTCCTGTGTAACGTTTACGTTGAGCAATCAATGCGATTTCGCCCTCGAGCTGCACTTACCCTAGCATCATCCGGCCGTAACCGTCTTGTGGAGGTGGACATACTTAGCCCGATTGGCTCGTCTGAAGTGTGTCGCGTTCCATTGGTTTGGATAGACGGTGCAGCAGACGCGAGTCTTGTAGCTGATGCTGTACGAGTCATGCCTGCAGGAGGTTGTTAGCACGTTCCGCGCTACTGCTGGACATGACTGTACGTACCGAGAGCGTCACGAAGATCCGAGACATCGATCCCACGTTGGCCATTCTGGCCATAACTATGCATAGACACAGCGGATCCTGGTCGAGCGACTTCGTGAAGTGCCAACTTTGCGCGACGAGGTGACGTGCGCCGAGAGACATCGTATGGTTGACCTTCGATTGCTGCGGGCATGTCAAGACAGAAATTCGTCAAGGAGGGTTTGATTGCAGCGTGAAAGGCAACTTACAGTTCGACAGTGATTCATCGACCGACCACGGCTTGGAGAGCACTCGTACAATGTCTTCGCTGGAAAGTTTCATTTCCGATCGAAATTGCTGATTATTCGCCAACTGATGTGTCGCGTAGACGGGGTCGACTATAGGTCTCAAAGATGATAAAGCCTCTCCTCGGACCCCAAGCGCGGGAATTTGAATGGGGTCTTCCGGGAAACTCAGGCCCTCTCTGGCTTCGGCATAAGGACCGGGCGGGAGTATGGAGGGTGAGGGAAGGCTAGCTTGAATCTGAAATACTCAGAAATGTCAGTCGCTGTGTATCGCCTTCGCGAGACAAGCTTACCTGTTCAATGGTGTTGACCAACTCATGCATAGAGTAATGGACAGCGATTTCTTTGCATGCCAAGCAGACGATCTCTTTGCAGGCACGCCGCCTTTCTGCCAATAATGATCCACCTTCCTCGCCTGGCTGTCGGACCAGGATCTGACCGGCATCCTTATCCAACGCAAACAACATCGGCACGATCGTGGAGACCCCTTCGACCGGCAAGACGTGAAGTGACGTGTTCAAAATGACCGAAACCGCAAGGTAATCATACGCCGTCGCGAAAATTCCTGTTCCTGTCTCGACGTCGGTGGAAGGATATTCCGCTATCGTTTCGCCGGGTGCATACTGATGCATGCGGTGGATCGGCAGTGATACAAGCTTGGATGACCTTCGAGTCACCAGTGGCACAGGACGGTCTGGGGTGCCAGTGTTGCTGTCGCGTGGCTGAGGTGTAGGGACAGCTCGAGAAGGTGTGCCGACAGTTTGAGTAGTTTCTGGTGTTGCCGCCCGGGGTGAATCATAAAATGGCGAAGGCGATGTCTCTTGAATGATCGGGCCGATTGGAGGCACGCTCATTTTTGCGGGACCGGCATAACCCAATCGGTTCGAGATGGCTAGGGTGTACACCGTCGCATTGAGTGCATGGAGGAATCGGATCGCTCCCAGTCGAGCTTGTTTGAGGTTTACTCCATGATCAGATTCCGTCCCATTGGCGAGAATGCGGACGGATGCAGGGAATTCTTTTCGGAGATACAAGATCAGGGCCCGGGCGTATTCGGCTCGAACTGGATATGTGGATTCGCATAGTAACGGCAACGTATCTTGCCACATTTCCGGGGAGACGGGATTCCGTCGGCTGGAACGTCCTTGGACTACAGGTGTACTGCTGTTTATATCGGGAGTGTTGATTCTCGAGTTGCTGGGACCTTTGCCCTTGCTGGGCGCGAGAGACAGGTGGTCACCAACATCCCCGCGCGAGGCAGGCGGGAGTGCGGTGCCCAAGGTGGGTTCTGAAGAAAGCATAAGGTTCGTCATGCACGCCACCATGACACGGATTACTTCTTGATGCCACGATTCGGTTGTGGAATTCGTTGTTGCTGCGGTCGTTTCCGTCTTTAACGTTGCGGCCGAGGCCTGTATCTCCGCGATTCTGTTGATCACCACTTCGATCATGTCATTGGTCTGATCGGTATAGTAGACGTGCGAACCGATTGCAAAGATGCATTGCACAAGCCTAGGAAGTAGAGCATCCTTTGGCTCAATACGGATTCGTGCCACAACGATGTCGAGTAGCGAGTTGAGCAGTTCTGCTGGAGCGATACCCACCAACGAAAGTTTCTCGGCCGAGAAGAGGGAGATCAGCATCTCCGTCAACGTGACTTCTCTGTCGGTAAGAGTCGCCGTATCCTTGGTGTCGAAGACGAGCTGATCCATCAGAGTGACTGGTACGTTGTACCTATATCCAAGCATGGCGTAAGACGCAATACTCTCCGCCAACCAACAACATCTCTCCTTATCCTTCCAGCCCGAGATTGGTGAACCTCCGGAACGTCGGTCACTCGCCGAGAGTTTGCCGTCGAGGAAATCCATCATCGTTCGCAGACATATGTTGAGCTGGGTTGAATGGCAGCTTTCCACCAATTCTCGCAGAGTCCTCAGTGCACCTCCGACGACGTCACTTGTCGCTGGACCCTTTTCGCCAATGATGTGTGCGTGCATTGAAGGTGCTCTGCGTTCGGACATACGCGATCTTGCCTGAAATTCGGTAAAGTATGGCGATGGCGAGGTATCAATCTGTGCCTTTGCGGTCTCCATCTTGAGGTCGTCCAAATCCCCGAGCCAGAGATTCGTTATCAAAGCTGGAATGAAGATGTTTGTCTGTTTCCCGAAATCGGAGTGAGATGCATTCAGGAGGTCGGATTGCACCGCAGCCACAAGTGCCGCAAGTCCAATGAGTCGGGTACTATCCATCACATTATGGCATCAGCAGCAGCTAAACGTGAGGTTATACTCCTAGATGGAATCACGCTCACCGATTCCTGATTTCAAAATCGTCCGACACGATTGACTTTTCATTATCTCTCCCATTGCTCTCTGAATGCAGTACCATCTTTGACGCCCCATTCTTCGGCATAAAGGTAGCCATAGCTGCAAATCGGTCCAGGACGCTTAGGTACGTATTCAGAGCTGCGTCGTCCGCTCCAAACGTTGTTGCGGTCGCATATGTTGCAAAGGGCGCGAACGCTGTTCCGGCAGCGACGGCGAGTTCGAGATCCACTCCAACAGTACTACTGGTGCCACTTGCACCGGACAAGTTGGGAGATAGGGCATACGACAGCGAGAGATCGATGCATTTCACGATGGATGATGCAAAAAGGCTCAGTTCGCGTCGGCATTCCGAAATCAAGGACCGCAAGATTGACAGGGATATCAACAGCATACTATAGACAGAGCCGCACATAGCCATCAATAAGAGCCCTTTCATGGATGCACACACCGACTTACACTCTTTCTTTTCCATTGCCGCCCTTCGCCGCACGGGTATGTTTCGCTACTCTCGCATCCAATTCTTCCCCGATCGCCCTCAGCTTTCCCGGCTTGTTCGCTGCATAATATGTCAACCTCGACAGCTCCTGCGAAAGAGGCTTGACCGTATCGATCCCTGCCGACGGTAAAGCTGGGTTGAAGCTGGTGCTGGAAGGAAGTTGCTTTTTTGGTGGATAGCAGTCCGAGAGAAGGCGGCTCTCTTCCGCGAGCGGAGCGCAGCAGGATAAGAGGGATCGCATCAGGCTGCCGCTCTGAAGAGGATGAGAGGACGCTTGCTGTGCGTGCTGGTGTCGGGGTCGGACGAGGGATCTTGGGAAGGAGTCCAGTTGTATACACGCAGCGAGTTAGTCATGCAGCACTCCCCGTCGCTCGCGATCAATCACTCCCACGTTTCACGCTTTGTATCCGCGGCCGCTGTGGCCACCAGAGCACTTTCTGCAGCTACTTCTTTCTCTTCTTTCTCGTGAATTAGCTGATCATGTACTCGTCGTCGTCGACCCTTATGCGCTCATGGCTAGTAAAGTGCTGGTAAGCTATCCTCATTTACCCTGGACACGCATACGCAATAGAATTCTCCTGTCCTCCCATGTATAGAGACGGTCATGTGATTTGAATCGGATATGGCCTCTTGTTCGATGACATGCCATCATCTCCTACACTTTATCATTACAACTCGGTTCTCATGCAGATGCGTTATCGATGTCTTTTGGGCATCGAAGACTGGCTCCACCAACGAACGATTTCGGGACCCAATTCAACGTCTCGGGCTCAATAGTTTTGCACAGGTGCGTTCTTTCCCGAATCATGCTTCTCATTTCTCAACAGTTTGGTCAGGAAGATTATCATCCTACATGCAGAGGAATAGCTTCAGCAGGGACTCTGGATGATGCTTCGGGGCTTTGTCGCCCCTTCGAACTCACCTTGAAGTACTGCACGTTCTCATCCGACATGATATGGCCCACGAAGTCAGCCTGCATCTTCTTGGAAGCAAAGCCGAAGCCTGTCCGGTGGGAAGACAGTAAGCTTCAGAAACTTAAGCGCGCTGATGGGAGCTCTCTTCTCACCCTCGTGCGTGTAGTCCTGGATGATGCAAGCGATTGGATCAGTACTAGTAAACACTAGGCGCGTGGTGGCAAGCAGCGGACTTGCCTTTTCGTTGGCTTGATCCTTGTGATACAACTAGATTTGGAGAAGGCGACAGGAAGGTTGCCCTTTCACCAGGCATGGAGTTCAGCTCACGATTGTTGGGAAATCGGAATCAGCTGTCGCAGGGTCCAACTCGAGGGAAACGAATGCGTTGATGGTGATGATATTGTGCATGATGGGGATCGTCCAAGTCTACCGCCGAGGTAATTCAATCGCACTCATACATCATTATGCTTGTACCCATCGTACGCGCACTTGTTCATGATTGAACCTAAACGAGCAGGTGATTTTCAGCACGGCGAAGGACAAGCTGACAGGCATGTACACTCACTGATTCAGCGTGGGCTCATTCTTGATAATTTCATAGCTCTCGTCCGTTGAGGCGGGGAAGAGCTTGGGAAGAGCAAACCACTGGCCGGTCTGGCGGGACTACGAGTACCAAAACTCCAGTGACTTCTGAGCTGGCATACCCTCTTGTATCGTTCTACACAACTCGTATGGCATCAGCTAGGGAGCAGAGAAGACCCATGGGTTAGCAAAGTATTTGCATAGACGAATCTGCCAGTGCAGCGATTCAACTGATCAGTGGGTGAACAAACGGTATAAGAGGAATAAACGTGGTGAACCTATCGATCATCGTAGATCTATGGCAGAATCCAGCCGACAATGCCAGTTTCTATCAACATTTCAAAATGACGATCCTCCCTGGCCCCTGCACACTTACACAATTCGGGGCTACTTTACACCCACTGGACAATAGGTTGACAAGGGTACAGCGCAATCACGTTATCTACTAGGGCTTGTCAGTTAGGTGGAAGCTCGATCGACTTAGAAGGATCCGGATGCATGTCGTCAGTGGTTCATGACCTGTCGAGGCTCAATGCTTTCCGCTGGCTTTCTGCTGGCGGACTCCCTCGCCTCCTGAATGATGGAGGGGTTCGAGTTCGAGTTTGACATTCTGTGCGGGTTTGATAGTTGTAAAGGATATTTATGTGTAGCAAGCTGGAGGGGGAACCCCTCACGGACATAGCGTGGCAGGTTGACATCTGTCATGTATCAAATATCGGGATCGGGGATCGAGCGCAGTTGGTCGTCGGGCTCTGGAGCATACGATACGGATCAACAGAGTTCATCGGAATTGAAGCAGGAGTTCAAACCGGATCGACAAAGTTGATTCAGCACAACTTCGCAAGCTCAATTGTCTGGTGGTTGAACGTATATCCGGACTCCCGAGTAGCCAAGGCATTTACTGTGTGTGGTTGTTTATCGAGTGGCTATCAGAGTTCGAATGGTTCTGCTGGCCGATGAGTGCTTTACAACATGCAACACGCCGTCAGATCTACTACTATCATGGCACCATCCACTACCCGGACATAATGACCCAAACTTGATTCCCCCATTGCTTTCAATACTATTTGAGTGACCGGCATCCAGGAAACAACGTAGATGAATGGGAGTACCGTCTCTATTATCGGAAGGAATGCCTATTGGAAAGCAGGTAGAGTCGTAGTCAGGCTTTCGCAATTGCCCAGCAACGATAACGGTAGAACGTGTGCCTACCTGTGTGCTCCAGCCCTTCAACTGCATCAACTGCGGAGCGGCACATGCAACCTCCAGGAACGATGCGGCCACACCGAACAGGCTGGCGTTGATGCTGACTGCCTCTGCGGGAGATGTTGAGCGGCTGCTGGGTATATTCACCGCCAGCGAGAGAACTCGCAAGACGGACGCAAACATGTATACCGCCCTATACATATTTGTGTTCCGTAGTGATGCTCTCGCAAACAATGTCGATGGAGTACGTTGGGTCTGTACTACTGGACTGGTATCCGGGCTCATGCCCAAGTCCCTCCAAGAATCGAACGCGCGTTCCAGTCCCGTCAATCGTTCCCTGGCAAATATCCGCTGCTTTGCGATGGCAAACTGATCCCAGACGGAGTCGCTTGGCCTTTGTCCTTTGATTGATCCCTAAACTGCGCCGTTGGGTTCTGTCGATTCCCAATCCATGCTGTCTGGGTCACGAAGGCTGTCTGTGCTGATGACACTGCCGAAAGTGGGCAATGGCTCGAGTTCAGGAGATGGTGAAAGCTGTATCGCGGGCGTGCCGCGGGGCTGATGTGTATCGTGCAGAGTGAAGCGAGTCCTACCTTCGTGTGCCCGAGTAACATTTTGTATCATGGCAGCTAGGTTGAAAGGGTCGTTTCCGCCGTCTAATTGCTCGCGGCCATCGTCGTCAGTGTCCGCATGGGCTCTTGGTTGCGGTGTTTCAGTATTCGTGCCAGCTTTTCGGGCTAGGCGAAGCTGCTCCGCCTTGGCAGAAGCCAGTAACAGCCACAACAAACGTCCAGCGCACTAGAAATTGACAAAAAAAAAGACGAGGAGACAAAAGCTTGAGTCACGGATGAAATTTCGGATCACCCGTTGGTTACCCACGATATAGCTGAACACGATACATATCCCGCTGACGAGCATTCGGAGCCAGCCTTGAAGCAGGACCAAAGAACAGATTTGCGCGAGTTGAAGACAGCGGATGATGATACTGTGTGTCTACCAATAGATGCGGAGCGTCAATTGTTTGGCCAATCCTGGAGCACTCCAAGAAGCTTACTTTCACTTCGGCTACCGACCTTCCCCATTTCGGTGACAGATGCAGCAAAGGATCAAATCGAAAAGTCCATCCCAGACAGGCGATGTATGACAGGTCAGGGAGACTGAAAGAGGATGAGTCTGGGTCATGTCGTCGTCAACCAAAGGTGCAAGGACAAGAATTCGAGATGCGATACTCACTCGTCACACACCGGTATGGCAGATAGACCAACACAACAATCCCCCACATGACAGATAGACTGCGTTTGAAGGCATGGTTATATCCCCTTGTCCGCATGGCTTCTGTACTTGCTGTTTCCGGATTGCCGCTCGAGAGGAACATCTTCCATGCATTCACCTGAGCATCATAATCCTTGTCCTTGATGATATCGTCCACTCTTGGGGCGCAATTCTCGCATATTGGCGGAAATGATCGTTCCAAACTCTTCACGTCGTCCTCGAATGTTTCTTCAAGCCTTATCATTCTAGGGTCCTGTCATTCCTAAACAGTGCCTATCGTTAGCGGGAACAGGAAACATGACTTTCAAAGTTCAACACGGACCTCTTCGTCTTCCGGAAAGTAGTTGGCTTTGTAATTTAGCAGTAACACCTGATTCGTGCGACAGCGGGAGCATAGGGCTGATCTCTCGGTATCAGTTTCCACACGGCCACTGGACGACGAATTCCGCCAACCGTTCGATGGCACTTTATGTCTCCGGCGTAAGTCTGCAGTGAAGGAACTAGCGATGGAATACCTACGTACCAGCGTGAGAGGGAATGCTATTCATGGCTGGGTTATACATCTCTGGCAGACTGGATACGATGTCACCATTCTGCAGAGTGAAAGCCATCAATACAGTCACAGTCGGAGGTCCAAGCCACAACGACACTCACTGGATCGCGAAGATTCCGGTTTCCGCAATACTGGCATCTGAAGTTGTTCTTGGTTCCTTCCAGAGGAAACAGAGTCTTCCTTTCATTTCCCGGCGTGTTCCCGACCAGTTGTGAAGGAACTCCGAGGTTATTCACTTGTTGACAGAACCAGCATTCTGCCTTGACTGCTGCCCTTCCAAAAAGCCTGAGCGGCATGATGCATGCGCCTGGAGGTGACTGAGGAACGCTTGATGGCGGTTTCTGTTGAGGATATCCTGAAGACCACGAAGTATGAGAATTTAGAGCGTTCTTGAGGGGTTTGGGTGGCCGTACCAGCCGTGTGAAGCACACTGTTCAAGGCTGTTCAAGACTATTGCACCGGGCGACAGCTGAGACATGGAGCGAGCGATCGGGAATGTTTACTTTTCTGATATACCTCTTGTCAGCTCATGCCATTTTGATGACGATCTCAACAAGTAGCTTCAAGGATCGTACCTATTTTCTATCGCTGTTCCACAGAGGCTGAAACGCCCCTTGAGGCTCAGCGGTGTCCGAGAAGAATGGCGGCGGCTGGTTCCAACGATGGCTCAAGCAGAACAGCCTTTCAACTTTCTACCAATAACCCAGAAGAACTGCTCGGTCAGTCAGGACATGTGCGAGGACTCGATGACATCAAGGTCACTTCAACAACCGGGGCAAAACATCTTCCGACGCTCAGAGAAGTCGCTACATATGCTGGCCTGATACCGATGGCATTCTTCGGAGTCTTGATACGATTGGGCTTTGAAGCACTGGCGGATTGTAAGCGGCACGATTTCAATTTGATAGCTGAATTTGCTAACCGGTAGTATGTGGCTCCACAGATGATGGCAAGGTGATATTTCCATTAATTTGGGCTCAAGGAGTCGGATGTGCGATCATGGGCACTTCGTTGGCCTTGAAGGGAGATATCAATCATCTGTCAGTCGCGCTGCGTATGGTAGATCTGCAAGATGATCGTTGACGATTTCGATATAGATATCCGCCACTGTATACGGCTTTAACGACAGGTTAGTTATCATTCGTGAATTGTAGGCTGGATCCCGTGTTAAGTAACGTAAACTCAAATACCAGGTCTGGCTGGATCCGTAACTTCATTCTCGTCATGGATGCTCGAAGGCTTCGGAGCGTTCGCGAATCTGGGCAATTACAAACGTGGGGGTCTCTATGATGTGCGTACTTGAACGTTTCAGCGACATTCCCGATTCATGCGCTCGGACTGACGTTCTTCTGATCATCGATGTCCAGACGATGGATGGCTTGGCATATACGTTTTCCACGGGAGCAGTATCAATCGCTTGTCTGCAGTTCGGGCAATTCACTGGTTCCATCGCTCGAGAATGGCATCTGCGTCGCCAGTCCCGAAATCACGATGCCACCAGCGTGTCCATCAAAGACGAGGAGAGGCATGGCGAAACTCGTTCAGTGCACCACCGACGGGCCGTCATATTCGACTGCGCCTTCATTGCGCTCGCTTGCTCCTTCTACGCCGGAGCGTTGGTGGCCTACTTTGTCGGACCTGATTCCTGGCGACAAGACGTAACATTTGCTCTCCTTCTTGGGCCTCCCGGTACCATTCTCCGGTTCATCCTTTCAAAAGTCAACACAAAGCGCAGGTTTCTCGACCGGTTCCCCATGGGAACAATGATCGCCAATATGCTCGCCACGGCAGTCCTGGCAGCCTCCTACGTCGTGCAGAGGACAAGCCATCGAACAAATCTCTCCGTCACGGGGTGTAATGCTATGATAGGACTGGAGCAAGGCTTTTGCGGATGCTTGAGCACGGTAAGCACGTTTGCTGTAGAGGTACGAACGATACGGAGCAGACTGTGGAAGGTGCTCTATGTCCTCTCGAGTATCGTTCTTGGCCATCTGTTAGTCATGGCAATTGTAGGCGGCGTAAAGTGGTCGACGGAAGGGTTAGGGCCTTTCTGTCATTGACGTGCATGTTGGTAAATTGGAAACTGCATCAGCCCAAGCGTTGTAAAGCATACTGCATTTCTATGGCCGTTGTATCACCTGCATATAGATTCGAACATGCATTGTGTTCTGCAAGACGCTAAGCCGCGCAACCAGTATAGTCTGAATTCGAAGTTGGCCCTTCACGGAGGTATACGCGACTTCTGAATAATCTGTTTCGATACGCCAAACGTATCTATCCATCGCTGGAACACAGCTTGCAGGAGACGTTGCGGTGAAGAGTTCCACCGAAGCTCAAGCTGCAGCGGGGATGAGAAGAAGGCAAGGGGTTTAATACTCAAGGAGACGGAGACCAAGGCCTAAGAGAACAGGAGAGATAGGTACAAAATGTTTACCTAATACGCGATCGGGCGGTCCCTTGCTCACCAAGACACATCTAACGAACAGCCAGGAAAGCTATAGATCTCCTTGGCATGCTCCATTCACCTCACCGCTGCTTGCCCTAGTCCTCAAGTTCTGGAATGCAAAACACGTACCAAAAAGCTGGACAATCTGCAGCCTCGGCGTCCCGTTATACCGCCAGTATCCGCCTCGCGATCTACCACTGTTTCGCAGGACGCGAAAATCGCGACATCTGTTACGACATTGTCAGCATCTTTGGATAGACCGCATGGCGCCCTTCGACCTCGATCAATGCATAGAGCAAGTCTACAATAAGCAGCTGCTGGGTGAAGCACTATTAAGGGAGATATGTGAAAAGACAAAGGAGGTGTTGATGCGGGAAAGCAATGTTGTGCATGTGTCTGCCCCAGTAACAGTGGTCGGTGATATTCATGGGTAAGAGCTTGGAGTTCTCCTTTCGCTGTTCACGTAAACCGGAGTTTCCTGATGCAATCTCGGATGGCAGCCAGTTTCACGATTTGATAGAAGCATTCCGCGTCGGCGGGCAGGCGCCTCATACCAATTACCTATTTCTCGGTATGCGTTACAGGCTTGCAAGGGTTGAGACTTTCGACTGATGGTGTTGTTCACTTACAGGGGACTACGTCGACAGAGGGCTTCATTCCGTCGAAACAATATCACTCTTAACGTGCTTGAAACTACGGTATCCGGAAAGAATTCAGCTGATCAGGGGAAATCATGAAACGAGAGCCGTGACACAGGTGAGCGATGCTATTTCCATACTAGCACGGGTGTCCGAAGAGGAGGGACACAGGGTAACAGGCAATCCAAGGATGAAGACTTTCGATTTTGGATGCAAAAATGACGAATCGTTCGAGCCTCTTGTATCTCTTTCGGTGTTCTCTGCCTTGATTCTGGCGGCCCAGATTTGCCAAACCGCTCTTCTGGGGCTGCGTCTGGTAATGACGTTCCGTTCAGGCAAGGTGGCGAACCGGAAACCGGGATCGGGATCAGCTCGAGCGAAGAATGGATAACTGAAAAGATTGCCAGACTATGACTGTTTCGTGTTATGGGTTCAGACGAGATCTCAATCTGTCGAATAATCGCTCACTCCTTGCGCCTCTGGCATCCAGACATATGGCTTTTACACGGAATGCGTGCGGAAATACGGGTCGCCGGTCGTGTGGCAATACTTTACAGACATGTTCGATTTCCTCACCCTCAGCGTGGTGATTGACGATCGGATATTCTGCGTACATGGAGGTGAGAGGTCTGCTTTCTTCTTCCATGACTGCACGAAACTCACCGTGCGCGTTTTCGACTTTGCCAGGGCTGTCTCCTTCAATACATTGCATTGACCAGATAAAGGTCCTGGACCGTTTCAGAGGTTGGTCTGGCAACTGTTACTGGAAAGAGGAATTTGCCGTGGTGACACTGGATTCTTCCACCTTGCAGAGATTCCACATGAAGGGCCATTAGCGGACTTGGTTTGGTCAGATCCAGATCCTGACAAGGAGGAATTTGCAATAAGTCCGAGGTGAGCCAAAGCCACCTGGAGCACAGAGTATTGCAGCTGACGGAGCTTCGTATCAGGGGGGCTGGATATACGTTCGGATCGTCAATCGTCAAAAAGTTTCTAGAGATAAACGGGATGGAGCATATTCTTCGGGCACATCAGCTATGCATGGAGGGCTATTCGGTGATGTACGATAATCGACTGAGTACAGTGTGGAGTGCGCCAAACTACTGTTACCGGTGAGTCTCACGCGGAGGGGACAGGTTGTTCGGCTAGACATTGACGTTGGATGAAATCCAGATGCGGCAATATGGCTAGCATATTAGAAGTTTCGCCAGGAGGTGGAAGGTTTTTCAATGTAGGTTCCGTTTTAGAACTCTGGATTCCATCATCGTACCTAACAGCAACTTCAAACTGTCAGGTATTCGAGGCCGCACCAGAGAATGATGTATGTGATGTTCCCCTATCTTTGAGGGGTGATGGCTGACCTCTCTGCGTCAACAGCGTGACGGGCCCAATCAAGCGGAAGCCCAAGCAAGCAAAGTAAGTTTCTGTGTCGTTAGGAAAGCAAGTCCACGCGACTGATGTGCCATCTTCAGGCTGTATCATACTTTCTATAGCATTTTGAAGAGTCCCCCGACCCGATGTCGACAAGGGCGAATCAAGGCAAGAGCCACAAGGTTTGAGCAAGCGTCAACAGCATTACACTTGAATGGAAGACGGCGCATAGCATACGGAATGATTAGTAGTTGTGCATTCAGGCACGTGGAAGAACATTGCAGGGCGTGGCCATCGTGGCCAACATTGAATGAACAAGCATAGGTTTCACCAGGCTCTCTTTCGCAGACACGATGATTATTCCTTTCATAGTTCAAACGTTTCCTATACGACACAGCCAGCACATTTTCTCAACAATCTTTTCATATCCGCAACTTGATTTTCATTCCCACTTTTCACGAACACTTTCACCGAAACACGCGTCCCGTCACTACAAGTGGGAAAAGTTGGCCGGGCGCTTCTCGGCAAAAGCGGCCATGCCTTCCTTTTGGTCCTTTGTGGCAAACATTGCGTGGAAGAGTCGACGTTCGAGACGGAGACCTTCCGTCAAGGGGAGTTCCGAGGCTGTACGACGGAGATGTCAGGTCAGGTGTGATCGTGATGAAGAAAAGGTAGGACTTACCAGCGTTGACGGCTTCCTTGGCGGCTTGAACGGCGACGCCTCCGAACGCGGCAATAGTCTGCGCGACCTTGACAGCCTCATCGACGACTTCCTTTCCAGTTCCCGGGACCAACCGACTGACGAGACCGATCCGCTCGGCTTCTTCCGCCTTTACCTTGCGTCCGGTCAAGACGATGTCCATCGCACGCGCCTTTCCGACGAGACGGGTCAGACGTTGGGTTCCTCCGGCGCCGGGGAGGATGCCGAGTGTGATTTCGGGTTGGCCAAAGGTCGCGGTCGAGGAGCAGAGGAGGATGTCGCACATCATGGCGAGTTCGCAGCCGCCTCCGAGCTGGGGGGGACGAGCGAAGCGAAGCGAGCAAAGGTAGAGCGGTGGACTCGTCAGCACGCCATCGAGCGTATCCACGACGCGCACTCACCGCATACCCATTAACGGCACCAACAACGGGCTTTGTAAAGTCTGTAATCTTGGCCCACGAGCCAAGAAAGTTGTGCTTGTACGACTCGGAAAACTCCTTGTCCTTCATTTCCTTGATGTCTGCGCCGGCTGTGGAGGGAGGGGCAGGTTAGCAGGAGCGGGCGATCGGTGTGGGGCTGTGTCGGCTGCGCGGGATGATCTGTTCGTCCGAGCGAGAGATTTGCAGCGGCGCTCTTCGTCGTCTCGCCTGTCCTACGACCGGCGCATCAGAGTTCTGGCCTGGGACGCATAGTCTCGCTGCGCTCGGTGGAAACTCAAAAGGTCCTAGCCTGCGGCGCAAACTACTCTCGCCCGTCCTTCGACGGGCTCGATAGGGGTCGGTCGTCCCTCCCTCCCCGGTGTCATCTCGCTGCGCTCGAGCGCGTTCCGCGTTTCAGCCTGCGGCGCCGATCATCTCGCTTCGCTCGCGAGTTTCAGCCTGCGGCGCGTACTATTCTCGCTTCGCTCGAAGGGACTCGAAGAAATATAGCCTGCGGCGGACACTATCCTCGCTTCGCTCCGCTCCGCTCGACGCTCGCCGCGACTCACCCGCAAAATTTTTCTCTCCCCCCGTCAACACCACCGCCCTGACCGCCTCATCCCCCTGCGCAATCTCAAACTCCTTGTTCAACGCATCAAACAACGGCGTAGACAACGCATTCAACGCCTTTGGCCTGTTGAGCGTGAGAACGAGGACGGCACCCCTCCGCTCAGTCAAGACGAGTCGGTCATCCGTCGTCGTCGCCGTCGCTGGTGCGGATTGGGACATTGCACGCGCAAAGTGAACCAAGGCGGGTCGAGGGGCGGTAGATAGAGCGGTAGATCTGAGCAATGCGGCGGTGTGTGACAGTCGAGGAACGGTCGATCGTGAGAAGAGCATTGTCGGACGGGATGCAGGAAGGAGAGGAGGGAGGAGGGCAAGCACGGGGAACCGGCCTGACGCGGTATATAACCTGTCTCGATGTACCGGGCGCACCCGGCAACTGACCACAGCCGTAGCGAGATGACGAATGAGCGCACGTGACCCCGATCCGAAACCACCTCGTCCATCAAACAATCCAAGGCCGAAGAAGCCAGGAAGCGGATTCCTGAATTCGTGACAAGAGCCGGCGTTCAGCCAGTCGCCCCGCCGGAATGCGCATCCTCACATGGAACGTCAACGCCCTCCGCACAGTCCTGCCCTTCAAACCATGGAACGCCCTCCCCGACCGCACAATCACTGCAATGCTCGACGCAATGCACGCCTCCATCATCTGTTTCCAGGAACACAAGGCGCGGAGGGATGCGATTCCACGCGAGATGGCCCTTCCCGAGGGGTATGATGCCTTCTTTTCGTTTCCGACGCATGGAAAGTCGGGGTATTCCGGGACGTGTGTGTTTACGCGGAGGGAAGATGTTATGGCGATCCGGGCAGAGGAAGGGATCACTGGTCGTTTGCTTGATGTCGTTGGGGGGAATTCAGCGATCCCAAAGCTTGTGTATGAGCCAGAGGAGAAGATCGGCGGGTATCCTGCGGAAGAGGAGATTGGGTTGGTGGACGAGGTGGATGGGACGCGGTTTGATTTGAGCAGGTTGGACAGGGAGGGGAGGGCCGTCGTTTGTGATTTTGGGTGGGTGCGCGGGTTCCTTGAAGGGATCAAGCTAACCCGGAAGCCTGGCAGCTTTTTCGTCCTGTTCAACCTTTATTGCCCAAACGAGACGAACGACTCGCGCGTGCCTTACAAGTTAAACTACCTACACACCCTCTCGGCCCGCGTCGCCCGTCTCATCGCACAAGGACGGAACGTCATCGTCCTCGGGGACCTAAATGTCTGTGCCGCACCGCTCGATAACGGAGAAGGCGGCATCCAGAGGCTCGCACAGGAGCATTTCGAGCATCCGGCGAGGAAGTGGTTGAGCGAGTGGTTGGCGCCGAGCGGGGTGATGCATGATGTGACGAGGGAGAGGTGGCCGGAGAGGAGGGGGATGTTTACGTGTGAGTGCGAGGACGAGCGAGCGGTGCGGATAGGAGTTGTCGGCGATTATAGGATAGGAGGTGTTGATCGTCGAGCGGAGCAAGGACGGTGTGCGCCGCAGGCTGAAACGCAACGCGACCGAGCGCGGCGAGATGACCCTCTCTCCTCCGAGTCCGTCGTATGACGGGCGAGCATAGTCCGCGGCGCAGCCTGAAACCCAACGTCACCGAGCGCGGCGAAATTACCCCCTCTCCTCCGAGTCCGTCGTATGACGGGCGAGGAAACTTCGGACCCTGTCCTGCAGAGAGCTCGCATCGCATTCACGCGAAATATCCTTTCCATCGCTTACTTTTCCCCCTCCCTCTGTTCGCCCAGGCTGGAACACCAAACTCGACGCCCGAGCATCCAACTACGGCTCTCGAATCGACTATATCCTCGTTACCCCAGGTCTCCTGCCCTGGATCGCAGACTCTGACATTCAGCCAGACGTGTTCGGCTCGGATCATTGTCCCGTTTGGGTCGATCTGCACGAAAGTATCGTCAACGAACAAGGCGAAACCCTCTATCTAAAGGATCTGATGAATCCGCCGATAGAGATGTCGGAACACGCAGAAGCAGCGCCTGCCGCCGAGCCACGCGACCCGGCGCGGTTCGCCACTCGATTCTGGGACGAGTTCTCCGGCAAACAGCGAAGTCTAAAGGACTTTTTCGGAGGCGGACCGGTCGCAAATCAGGCGGGAAAGCAGGGCATCAAAGGAAAAGGCAAAACTTCTGTCAAGGCTCTGGTAGCGGAGAAACACCACTCGGAGAACTCTGCAGAGACCTCTGTAGAGCCCATGGAGGGGACGGATGGCGGTCCAAAATCCCCGAGAGCCGACACTGGCTTTGCGGAAGCACGCGCCGTCGACGTCACTGTAACAGACAGCATCATCGATTTAACAAATGGCGCCGATAACAGCCCAGTCAAGCCGAAACGCAAATCGTCCGCATCGACCTCCGCTAAACCCCTGGACGGGCCAAAGAAAAAGGCCAAACAGCAAACGCAACAGCGTGGAGAACCGAGTCCGGCGCAAACAAACCTGGCGAATTTCTTTCGTCCTCCAGCACAAACCACGTCGAATAAGACCGGCAAGCAGATCCAACGCCCGTCCGTCACACCAACGAAAACAAATTCCCCACCACCGACGACTTTGCGCTCCCCTTTAGCCACAACACCAGATCAAGACTCCGATTATCTGTACGCCAAAGCCCTGGCCTCGGCCGAGGAGTTTATAGAGCAAGATGGCGAAAACGGAGCAGACGTCACGCTCGATCGATCACAGGCCGTTGCGTCCTGGTCGTCGATCTTTGCGAAAAAGGTACCACCAAAATGTAGAGTTCACGATTTGCCTTGCAAACCGTTCGGTAAGCTCAGACATGCGTTGATAGCGATCAGAGTGTCCTGATCGGATTACCATTGACAGTGACCAAAATCCCAGGCAAGAACAAGGGGAAGAAGTTTTGGCTTTGTTCAAAGTAAGTCTACGAGGGCGACAGGCGTCGTCCAGCTGCCATCATTGGAATCCACTGATCCGATTGCCGATAGACCTGTCGGAGAAGGATGGGACAACGGGCGTTCCAAGCGGCCGCGAGAGGAAGTCAACGCCGAGTATCGATGCGATTTGTACGTCCCTTCGCCTCTATGATGCAAGCGTCTTGTAGCTTAGTAAGTCCTGCGCGATGTATACCGTCTCTACCTCGTCTCGCACTTGTTAGCTTCCTATGGGACTCGGCAGTCAAGGAGCGAGAACCGACTCAGCAGGCGGGTGCACAATCAGCAACGGAGCAGTCGCCTTCAAGTCGCAATGGTTCTCCGATGGAGAAGAAGCGGAAGGTATAGTGGTCCGGGAAAACGGTGGAGCTGTAGATAAGTGGTTCCGCAGCAAAACTGTGATACACTCGAGACTTGCTCGTCCATGCCACGATCGACCAGTCTCTGTACATGACGACATGTTCTATATCAGAAGCGTCACCTACAGCTTCGCCATTCGCTCGACCGAAGGATTGACTTCGGTCGAACCCGCGCCGTCTGCTTGCGCTCGGAGCCTTAATTCCTTCCTCAAGATTTTACCGGCCGCACTGCAAGGCGGTCCAGACTCAGAAACCCGTTTGTGGCGCCCTCGAAGCGGACATACCTTTTTGGGATGGCGTCTACCAGCACACAGCCGCCTCGAAGACGCTTATGGTCCGACGCCTATCGAATCGCCAATCAGTTGCAGCCCCAATATTCTCATTGTGTGCCACAAAGGCTCACATGCTCCGCCACCCATGCAATAATCTCCTGTGAAACTGTCTCGGGGTCATCGTTTCCTTGAACGGGTACCACATACGCCCTCGGCAACTCGGTCGCGCGTTCGGGCGAAACAACACCAATGACAGCCACGTCGGCGACTTTGGGATGCTTCAGAAGCATGGCTTCCAGCTCGGCAGGAGCAACCTGGAAACCGTTGTACTTGATGAGTTCTTTCAGTCGATCCACGATACTATAGAGAGATGCTTCAGTAGCCGCATTCAAACGTGAGATGGGGCAGACTTGCTATATCTGTCCGTGCGCGTCTATCTGGGCAACGTCTCCAGTGCGATACCAACCATCCTTGGTAAAACTCGTAGCAGTGGCATCACTGTTGTTCCAGTATCCTCTGTTCATAAGATAGAAGCATCCTTGTGAGACAAGCATATGCGTAAACAATGGAAGTATGTCGGCTCACTTCATGACTGTCGCGCCTTTGAGACAAAGTTCGCCAGGTTCCCCTGGAGAAACATCTTTTGAGTTGGTATCCAGTAATCTGGCCTCCAACGTGGGATACAGCGTTCCTGTAGAGCCCGGAAACCTTTCCGACTCGTCTGCGGTCTGACACACAGCGACTGCCGTACTTTCGGTCAACCCTGCAATCGTCATTCAGCGGAACTGGGACAGAATAAGGAACAACAACGACGGTTACACGTACCATAACCTTGGGTCATGATCAGGTCCTGTCCATACCGGGCTTTTGCCTTTGCAACCAGTTCCTTTCCTAGAGGAGCAGCAGCACTTCTGGTCCACTTGAGGCTAGTCAAGTCGTAGGTGCTTGCCAATGGACTGTTTGCCATGTGAATCACGATCGGAGGGACTACAAAAGCGTGCGTGATGCGGGAAGTTGAAATTGCGGAAAAAAATCTCTCCGGGGTGAATCCCGGCAGAACGACCACGGGGACTCCGTTGAGGAGGGGAACGATTCCAAGTCTCAGCGTAAATAGGAGTTTAACAACCCAAAAGGCAAAATTGTCAAGCCAATACTCACTCAAGGATGCCATAAATGTCTGTAGAAGGTTTCTCGGCTCAGTATCTCACCAGGAAGGCGAGTATCGAAGGGTTACTTGCGGTATAGCGGAAGACAACCCAAAATCTTGGAACCAACGCCATGAGCCATACTCGAAGGATAGCAGGGTTTTGCTATCACCCCGTGAGCATTGACGTTCTGATGTGTCGTCATGACGCCTACACAGAGTACCAAGGAAAAGGATGAGTACTTGAAGGCCTTCGCTGAGAACCACTTCCCCTTCTTGTGCACCTTTGGGTAATCCCGTCTAGAGAACAGAATCAGCTGAACGCCCACTTACAAAGCCAACTCGGCGCAAGCGAAAGTGACTTACTGTTCCGCTGCTGTAACAGAGCATTGCCGTGTCGTGCGCTTCCTGTCCCTCAGCTTTCAATCCATCAAAACTTTCTGCCTCTAGAGGCCCGACCATCAAGCTTTGGTAAGATCTGTGATTGGTCTGACTCGCAGTTGTTGGCGTTTCCGATTCAGGGACAGCCCAATAAACCTGGGGTGCTGGCTGCCCTTCATTTTCGAGAGACTTCACCGCTTGCGCATAAATGTCGTACAATATCGGATGCACAAATGTTACTGCTGGCCGACCGTCTCGAATCTGATGGGCGAGCTCCTTGTACGTGTAGGATGCGTTGGCCAGCGACGTAATGGTCTTAACCGACTGACAGCCGTAAAATATTTGGGGAAAATCGATGCTGTTGGGAGAGAATATCAACGCAACCGTTTTTGCACCAGATGATATCGAGGGGTCTGAGAAACGTTTGTGGATTCCAAGACCGAGTCGAAGTGCATTGGTACGAAGCTGCGTCGAGGTTATGGTGCGGCCGGTCAGACCATCGATAAATGCTGGGTATTCGGGAAACCGGGGCTTCGCCGGCAGGTAATGCCTGAAAACGGTGTCGAGTGCAGGCAGGGAGATGCCTTTATGGGGTGATTGGATGATGGTCATCTTCAGGGTGACTCGTAATCGTCGCAAGAGAGGGATCTCGACGTCGAGGTTGCCGTTACATAAATATTTGCGGGGAAATGAGTAATCAAACCGCTATCTACCGGCAACGTGTTCCGAGCACAGAACCGGTGTTGCCCCGCGCTCGTCATTACCCATTACCGCGAACCATTCAAGTTGGATAGCCGTAGCTAAATTACCAGGTGGTCTTTGAGGCTGTTGCTTTCGATCGTTGTTTGTCACCGTTGTAACCCGTTGCTCGTCGCTGCTTGATATCACATAGCCTTATCTGAGTTGAGCAGGGGAGCGCTGGGGGAGCCTACATATTCAACTACCAGGAGTGGAACAGAAACGCAAGAAGCGAAGCAACAACATATTATGATGATTATTTGTCTTCAACTCATCTGGCAGTGGTCCAGCAAAGCGATGTGCACGACACTAGCCCTCGTTACGCTGTGCAGACGGTACAAAGAAGAGCAACCGAGCTTACCAGGATGGTTTAGTAGCTGGTTTCGTCCTCTCTCATCAAGAATATTTCCCTTCATGAGGGTTGAAGTACTCTACGATGTCTGACGACAGTACAGCCGCCCTGCAGCTTCATACATACAGAGTCCCTTCGAAGTGTGTTAGGCTACAACTTGGACTTTTCCTTTTTAGTACTTGCGAGCCAGCCAAACTCGAGCCTGCGACAAAGAAAAAGGGATTCAGTGTTTTGCTGCAGACATCGCTGGCAGTTGCAGTCTGAAACGCTTACTTCTTTTGCCCTCCAGGTTCCATAAGTAGGTTGACGATCGTTACCTCGCCGGCGTCCTGCCGCTCCAACCCACTCCTCACTCCACTAATCAGCTCGTCGGGAGTTCGAGCGAGAACACCGTGTCCGCCACATAATGTGGCAAGCTGCTCATACTTGACCTCCGGTAGAAGAGCAGTAGGGGGCAAAGACGTCATTGGTATCTTTGCGTATTCTGCCGCGGTGAGGCCTTTGTAAACCTATAGGTACGGGAAAGGGTGAGTCTTGAATCGTTGAAAGTACCTTCCACCGCGACACCTACTCCTCCGTTGTTCATCACGATGATAAGCATCCCAAGCTTGTTCCTGACGGCAGTCTCCACCTCCATTGCACTGAAGCCAAATGCCGAGTCTCCCACAACAGCCACAACCTTCCTCCTGGTTTTTCGTTCTCCCAACTCGACCTCTTGCTGAGCAAGCACGCCTGCAGCGATAGCCAAACCCATTCCGACACCCATCGTGGCCTGTGTTCCTGGATCTAGTCTTGACCGAGGTTGAAAGACGTCGAACATGGAGCGAGCGATATCCAAAGTATTTGCGCCTTCTCCGATGAAAATGTGATCGTGAGGGATATATTGCTTGATCAAGGCAAATGCTTGATGGTATTTAAGTGGCTTCGGCGGGTCATACGGCTTCAAGCTCGGAATTTGTGGGAAGATGACGGATTTCTGAATCATGTTTTGGGCGTTGGCGTGACACTTGGCAAGAAGAGACTGATACCACGCCGAATGATCGGTATTGAACAGCTTGACGTCGGTATCCTGCCAGTCTTGCGTTTGACCAGTTCCTTTATTGTCATCCCGGTATCCTCGCCTTTCGAGCTCGTCATTGAGCTGGTTCATCACCGCTTGTACGTCCCCGACCAGCCCAACTTCAGCCTTCACGTTGTCATCCACAGACTCGTGTTCTATTTCAATACGGATAAACTTGACGTTTTCCGCCCATTTGGGTTGACGTCCGTAATGAAGGATCCAGTTTAGTCGTGCACCGACGACAAGAACCACATCTGCTCGAGCTAAAGCGGCTGAGCGAGCGGCGGAGATACATAGAGGGTGAGTGTCGGGAATCAAGCCTTTGCCCATGGGTGTCGGCAAAAAGGGGACGGGAAGAGTCCGCAGGAATTGGTGCACTGCGTCCTCGGCCCTTGAATACTGCGCCCTGTGAATAGCGAGAAGATGAGCGCTCCGAGTCAACGCAGGCGAATGCCAACACACCCTTTCCCAATAACCAAAAGAGGGCGTTTGGCAGAAAGAAGCAAGTCGACTGCCTTTTTGATTTCGGTGTGTCCTGCGACCGATCGTGGAGGGTTTTGGATAGAAGACGATTGAGCGACTTCATTCAGCAAGATACTCCCTTGGATGTGATCTGCAGGCTGAAGGCGACAGAAGGTAACGAAATACAGGCACGACATGAGTGATAATAATCGTCATCGAGTTATATAGCTTACCAGGTCCACATGTGTTGCTCCCGGCTTGCCGTAAAATGCGGTGCGAAGGGCTTTCTCGATTGTATACGGAACTTGTGCAAGAGTTGGCGGTCTAGCCGAGAACCTGTTGTGCACGTATGCGTGTTCAGTTAACCCTTTGCAAGCTGCTTATCGCGATTTGGCTAGACCCACTTGACATGAGGTTTAAGGAATGCAACTTGATCCAGTTCTTGGAATGCACCCATGTCTTGCTGGAAAGACTCGGACGAACCCGCGAGAACGAGAAGGGGCCAGGCATTGCTTTGCGCGTGAAACACACCGGCCATCGCTACATAGGACAAATATGCGGCTATGACAGCCTTATACCATGGTAGAAGGCGAGTCTACTCACCATGAACGACACCCGGTCCTCCTACGACAAGAAGCACTCCCGGTCTGCCAGTCAAATAGCCGTATGCACATGCTGCCTAGCAGGAAATCCAAAGTTCAGCCCAAATCCAGGGCATCTATCGTAACGAGTTCCACCTCACATATGCAGCGCTTTGTTCGTTGCGGAAAGCCACGAAGCGGATACCGAGATCGATACATGCTTGTCCAACTTCGATCACGGGGATGCCAATGATCCCAAAGACGGTGGTGATTCCCTGGTGTTTCAGAGTCTGGGCGACGAGTTGGGCGCCGGTAACGGTAGAAGCTGTCGAGGACATGGCGGGCGGGTATTACAGGTATAGGTGGAGCGACGACGCCGAACGGTATTGGTGACTCCTTATACGAAAGTGCAAGAGCGGCTGACGGATCTCTCTGTTGCTGATACTTGATGGTGGATACATGCGATCATGACCGGCTGGGCATGATCAGCAATGATTTAAGGGGCTTATATGGCTCTTTTACCGGCGAAGGGGTTCCTTGCGGCGGTTTCTAGCGAAATTACAGAGATGAATTGAAATGAATTGCTACTCCTCTCACGCGTCTTACGTCTTTCGGGACGTTCTGTCTTCTCTCTCGCCCATCTTATAAGGTTAGGGGAAGCATCTACCACACCTGTAGCGATTGGACAAGAGGTTGTAACGTGTGTGTTTGAAAGTCGTGAAGACCGTGAAGACCAAACTCATGAGGCTTAGGACATTCGAACCCCCATTGGGCTCGAGTCTGCTCGAGCGGCGGGCGGCCTTGCTTGGCGACGGCTTTCGGCTATTGCGGATCTTCCGGTGCCCCGTTGCGCCCCACGGAAAGAAGGGAAAGAAGGTGAGACAGCAGTCGACGAGGTATATGAGGTACTGTATGTACGGTATATGCTATGTAGAGTGTAGAGCGTAGAGTGTAGAGTGGAGAGCGTAGAACTGTAGAGTAATGGACGAACGGGGAAGCCAGGTACTACGAGAGCAAGAATGTAGGTTCGGAGTCTCGTGACTTGATTTCAGTCGGGACTTGTTGGATCCATGTCTATAGCCGGTGTTGACCGTAGCCACTCGCGCAAGGCTCGATGGTTCGAGGATGTCGCCAAGTTGGCCAACGTGCATAGTGGACCGTCGAAGCATCAGGAGATACTGAGATGCTGTTGCCGATTCATGCACGATTGAAGAATTGTCACCTTATCAGCTCTAGCACACCGCATCCCAAAGACCTCATACAGACATCAGTATCAGGATCAGTAGGAAGACGACATACACTTCAGGCAGCGATTATCGATACCGATTCTGATCGCCCGTGCCGCCCCGACCCAGCGGACGATTTGACCCTCGGTCAAGCAGCAGACCAGCACCAAACTTCAAGACAATCTCTCGAAATGTCGGCCATTGTACGCTCACCGCTTCCAGACATTGCGCTCCCACCACGTCAGTCCTTCTTCGAGCATTATCTGCCCAAGAGACCTCGGTTCCCGGATTATGCAGCCTGTGTCGATGGGGTGACGGGCCGCACCATCACGGTAAGCCAGCTGCGCGAAGATTCACTCCGCCTGGGAAAGGGTCTGCAAAGTCTCTTGGAGCTTCCAGGGCCAACGGAAACGGTAGCCGTCATCTACTCGCCCAACAGCGTTGATTTTGTGCAATTATTCTACGGCTGCCAAGCCGTCAAGATTATCACATCACTCGCGAATTCATCGTACACCGCGTCGGAACTGGCACATCAACTTCGAGACGGTGATCCGGCCATAGCGTTCGTTCATCCGTTAATCTACGATGGATACGTTGGAGCGATACAGGTCCTCAAGGCGGAGGGACGCATGCCACCAAAATTATTTTGGGCCGTTCCTATGAGTGAAGTCCCAAAGGATCTCGCGAAGCAAACCGACGGAATAGTCTCTTATCAGTCGTTGATGGTCAGCAAGACGGAACTCAAGGACTTTCAGGGACTCGCTGCGAATGGGGACGAAGCGCATGAAACGGCTCTGCTATGTTACAGCAGCGGAACTGTAAGTCTGATTGAGTTACTAGGCTTCTAGCACGTCGCTTAACGCTCAACATCGGATATGCGTATGATAGACTGGTTTGGCGAAGGGTAAGTGGATGGATGGCGACAGGTGAAGGATTCTCGACTGAATGGCTTACCGTAACTTCTCAAGGCGTCATGACGACCCATCACAACTTGAATGTGAATGGCCAAGTATCCGCCCAGTCATGGTACCCATCGAACATGGTCTATGGCAAACAATCTACAATCCTGTGTGCATGTCCGCTCTATCGTGAGTCATGTGAGGTTCACGTTTCATAGGAGGTGCTGACTTCGGGGTCTCTTACTCTACAGACATGTATGGTTTAATGGAGTAAGACTTCCCCATTTATCCCGGGGACAAAGTTCTCGTTTGATAAACTCTACCTTCCTTCAGAGCCGCGATCATTCCTCTACTCAAAGGCGTGCCGGTTGTCGTCCTGCCTCGCTTCACACCGGAAGGTTTCTTTCAATGCATACACAACCACAGGGTAACACATACCTTTGTGGTTCCGCCAATGGTTTTGCATCTCGCCAACAACCCCCTCGTGGATAAGTATGACCTATCGACTTTGAAGTGGATGCGGAGCGCCGCGGCACCCTTGGGGAGAGGTTTGATCAAGAAGGTCAAAAGCAGGTTAGGAAAAGATCTACATATCACGCAGGGATATGGTAAGATAGCTTCCCAGGGATGTTTTCGCGCGTTACTAAAGCGTTGTGCCCCTTAGGATTGACGGAAGTGACGTGCTTGTGCACTGCGCAGACTATCGAGGACTCTCTCTCGAATCCCGGAAGTGTTGGAAGACTGTATCCCTGTCTGCAAGCCAAGATAGTGGACGAGGATTTCCAACCAGCGAAGTCGGGCGAACCAGGAGAACTATGTATCAAAGGCGCAACTGTGATGAAGTGAGTAAAGACCTGCTGACTGGTAACCAAAAGCTAACGGGAATGGTTCATCCAGGGGCTATTGGAGGAACGAAGAAGCGACGAAAGCAAGCTTCACTCCGGATGGTTGGTACAGGTCCGGGGATATCGCACACATTGATCCCAAGGGGCACGTCTAGTGAGTCGCATAGTCCGTTCTCTGACTCGAGGAACAAGCGTACTCAAATTCGGCACTCAATCGTTAGCATTGTCGACCGACTCAAAGAGCTGATAAAGTACAAGGGTTTCCAAGTCCCTCCAGCAGACCTCGAAAAGCTTTTGCTTACAAATCCAAAGGTGGGAGATGCTGCGGTCATTGGCGTTCATTCTCGAGAACTCGCCACCGAACTACCCAGAGCATATGTCGTGCCAGCCGGTGGTCTAGACGCACTCGGCAACAAGGAGAAAAATGAACTTGCTGCAGAATTGGTCGCATGGGTTGAGAAGAATGTACGCCAAACTTCATACTTTCATAGGATTCGGAAGCTAACGATAGCTGTCCGGGACAGGTTGCAAACTACAAGCGATTGAGGGGAGGCTGTATCTTGATCGATGCTATTCCGAAAAGGTATGTCTCCTAGTTCGTCCTCCATTTCCGAGAAGCGAATCTGAACGAGCCTTGTTCAGCGCTGCCGGAAAGATCCTACGGAAGCAACTTCGGGCCATGGCCAAAGAACAAGACGCTGCGCAACGACCGCGGTCAATGGCAAAACTCTAGATCATTCTACGGTGTACGTTGTCGTTATTGCAGCTGCTGCGAGGGCTACGGGCAGGGCCCTTCAAGGTGATATAGCGAAAGGGCAAGTAACATGTTACGTGATAGGCGTCGAGAAGAATCAAACGAACCCAAAGGCATGGCATTCGTTGTATTGAATCATGTTGGGGAAGAAGGTTGAAATACTGAAAGAGATATTTAGGTAATGGGTAATTGGGTATTCAGAGCTTTGTGCGTCTCAAGGCATCCAATCACGAACACATTCAGCTGCAAGACGTTACTTTCGAGTGGCAACTGATAGCATATCAATGATATCGATGGATGTTGCCCTCGAATTACGTCATATCATAATACGGGTGCCCCCAAAGTCACCTGAGTTTTCTGATGATCGCGATGAGTGATCGAACAACGACGTCCAGTACGATGAAGTCAGTACGCAAAGCCTATCTGAAAATCATTGATCATTACCACTGCATTGACCCCTTGTTAACCGCCTCGAAGCTTCAGCGGACATGCCGAAACCCAACAAGTCCTCGGCGACTACAAACACTCGGAAAAAGCAGGCGGCGAGGAAGACAGGAGCCAACGATGGCACCGCAAAAGGACAGCAGCATAATGAGAAGGATCCCAGTATGAAGGGGCTCACAAAAGCCCAGCGCAAAGCTCTGAAGGAGAACCGTCCGAAGGTATTTATCCCTCCGCCTCGAGCCCCGGTACCGGCGCGACCCGACCCACTCGATGCAATGGGTCTTGCTAGATCTCTTCCGGCCGAATTGGTCGTAGTGCTGAGACGATTGGGCAAGAAAGATGCCGTTACGAGAAGGAAGGGTATTGACGAGCTGAAAGACATCTGGGTGGATCTGTTGGTCAACCTGTGTTCCGAGGGTGCGGAAGATCCTACTGGAGAGCTCGCTGTAAAGGAAGAGGCGTTAACCGAAGCCCTGCCGGTCTGGGTACGTGTCTCTGACATCGTCCGGAATGTGTGCCGCTCATACTTCACAATACCACGCAGCTGCATCATCTACCTTCCTTGCTCCTCTCGCCCTCACATCGAGCGGTCTCACTGCAACTGCATACCAAGCTGCTGAAAATCCCCAACATTAGGTCGAGTCTGTTGAACACCCTATCGCTCGGCCTGCTTCCCGGACAACACCATGGTCGGGATGTCCTTGGAGCGTGGATGACGGCGGCAATAGAGGAAGGAAGACGGGGATCCGTGGGCTCGGGCGAAGAAGCCATGGTAGCCTGGGAGGATTTCGTCGATTGGCACGGACAGTCGAAAGGCGAGGAAGCACACAGCACGGGGACGAAATTGAACATGGCCGAGAATTTGGAAATCCTCGTCGATTATCTTCGCATGGCGGTGTTGGAACCTCAGGAACTGTATAGGCAAGTGCATCCTCCTCCGATAAAAGCGCCCGAATCGCCTGCACCCAGCTCGATGGGCAAGAAGGGCGGTAAAGATAAAGGATCCAATCAGACACCAAAAGGATACTTTACCCCTACCTTGGAACTCGAATCAGAAGAACCGGAAGCCGACCTGGTTACTTTACTGGAAAGGAATACCCGGTATCAGATCTCTGGTCTCGTTGGTATGGCCTACCTTTTGCAGCACGTTCCTACAAAAGCATTGCAGAGGGAATACTTTGGCAGTTTCTTAGCGGATTCCCATCTCTGGAGCCTATTCACAACACCCGCCAACGCTACGGATCAGTCCGGTGTTGCAGCTCCACCTGTCCGTCAAACGCTTTACGAAGTACTGCTTGTACTGTCGACACGTCACGAACAGTACATGCGAGACAACCTGTTCACAACAGTGGGCCCGAACTTCTTGAAGAATATCTGGACAGAGTTGGACGCTTCGGTTTGGTCTGGACGCGCAGTTCCCGATGCTGTCGTGGCTTTCCTTACCAAGTTCAAGGAAATCTGGTTTATTGAGGAAACTGTCAAAGAGGAACAAGCAGAAAATGCCGTGGCGAAGGATTCTTCGGACGATTCTCCAGTGGAGGAGGAAGAGGAGGAAGATACCGATGCGGAAAGCGATGAGGAACCAGTTGTCGTGCTGGACGATTCCCGCCCGGAAAATCAAGCAAAACCGATGTCTCTCGGTCAGATTGCGTACCGCGACTTTCTTACGTATTTGCAGCGGGCTTGCAATGGATCGCCTTCCATCGGTTATCAATTTGTCCTCGTAGTAGTCTCGACTCTTCCCGAGACGGTACGTCGAAGCCCTCTGGTTCCCTCTCCAATCGAACGCTAATACGTCTTTGGCGACCAGCTTTTGCCCCATGACCAAAACGGGCTTGAAACTCTGTGCACTTCGTTATGGGCAGCACATGATGCCAGACTCTTACCTTCATCTACCAATTTCGCACCCTCTGCGTTCTTCAATCTCACCGGGACCATACTCGATTGCATAGTGTTCCTAAACATTCGCAACTCCAAGGGAGGATCTACGACTCCCGAATCATCTGCATCGGGTCCGAATGACATGGCCGAAGCTGTCTCGATACAGATTGGCAGGGTATGGAGTGAAGGAGTGATATCCGAGGCCTCCAAGGTTGTCAGAATGACCAGGATGATGGGAGCAGAGAAGAACACGGACTTCTACAAGATGGCCATGAACGTTGGGTCTGCCATTGCTAGACTCGAAAAGGTTGCTACAAGTAGGTCATGTCGTCATCTCTTTGCGCATCATTGTGACACTTTCACCTAATCTCAAACATCTTCCCACTCAGACACAGCGGAGAAGGCGCTGGAGGAGGTTGCACGAAAGACCTTGGCCGCCTTTTCCCCGTTTTCAGACACGGAGTCACGATCACCGGTTTCGATTCTTATCCCACGATTGCAAGTTCTGCTAGAAGCTCTAGAGCAGGGTTACAATGGCGATGAAGAAACGATCAGGAGTTTCACGGATCGCCTCAGTCTTCAGGTTACGCTTCAGGCTATACAGCACACCAAAGAGTATTTGAATTCGAACAACAGCGCTGATAGACTTGCCCAGGAAGATTATCCGAAAATGTTGGCACACCTGCTGGAGAAGAGGGGATCTCGGCTTATACAGTATGAGACCTTTGGCAAAGTAAGTCTAGACGCGATGAACTCGAGTGATTGCACTCACTGCTTCTCAATTATAGAGGCTGCATGATTTACTGTTCGAACAAGCAAAACCGCTCCTGAACCAGACAGAAGCAGGTTCGATCGCACCATTATACATTGGGTTCTTGAAATTGTTGCCAGGCCAAACAGCGCAACGTGCATGGCAGCAACTCTCCGTTGCAGCCGCTGAAATATCGAAATTGGTGAAATTCAGATATACTACAGCACTTCTTGTTACTTTCATGAACCCGGACATGCGGGTCGACGCAGATGGTACTGCATGGGGTGACATCGCCATTGAAGCGGGAGAGGAAGCTCTGTCATTGACCACAGCCGCACCCGAAGCCGTCGAACTGGTCAAATCGATATTCACTGTTGAAAGTGAGTCTTTGCAGCTTACCGTATCGTGTCGCTACTAGGCTCATCGTTTACTTCACTAGGGGATCTTATCGGAAGAGAAAGCTACGACCACCTCCTGATACGCCTCTCTACTGCACTTTCGCATCGTCCATTGTCGTCTCAGACTGAGCCATTTTCGACAGAAGATGAGTCCGCCATTTTGTCCCTTCTCGAGATGCTCGGCCCGGCCATTACGAAAGACCCTCAACATATTTTGCAATCCGACATCCATCGCGCCGTCTTCCCGCAAATATTCTTGTTGGCGTTCTTGCTTCCGGAACGTAGTCTCGGGCATAATTTGCGCGAACAATCCCGACAGATTTGGAAACTTGCCTGTTCTCGACTTGGGGATGAGTCTGTCACGGTTTTGACCAACACGGTCCGATCCAATCTGCTCGCTCTTATTACTGATTCGGAAGTGGCAATCAGGTATGTGTCGCATTCGCTGGATTAGCGCAACACCACAAATTCTTAAACTTTTTTTTTACAGCCCATACGATCTTCTGGAAGAATTGCTTCAGCAAGAGTCGTCCGATGTCTGTATCGACCTTGGCCTGAAAATCGAGCCGGAGGACTTGCACATGGCAGGTCTGCTTGAATCTAATTTGCAATCTCGAGCTCAACAGACGCCGTCCTGGATCCTGGATCAGTTGCTACCATATGAGCGCAATGCCTCGTCCCAGGGCAGCGTCAAATACGATGGTTATGGCCGATCCGAATATGGCAGAGCAATTGAAGCATTGGTATACAGTGTGCATTCTGACATCACTGCCATCAAGTCGTCGCCTGCGTCACTTCTTCACGTTATGCTCGCTTCACGTATAACTGCTGACTCTCTGGATGGTATGGGCACCTACGGCGTCTACCGAGATGACATTGACCGCCATTACCTTAAAAGTCTTTGTCGCGAAGCCGGGCAAGTCATGTCGTATGCTGTTAGCAGTCTTGCAGCGGACTTGCCTGCTTCTTGGCATCAAGCGGCGATGAGCGGTCTGACGAAAGGTAGTCCGCAAACCGACGCGTTATCGGTATTGGTGGGCGACCTTGCTACGCGGTCTTCACAGCACGAACTGTATCTGCGCTGCCTACGTGATTTGCTGGAGAGCATACTGCGATCGGCCGAAATATCCGTGGCAGAAAGATGGCTCGCTTGTGCAACTGGTCTCGATTCGCGACGTAAGGATACAGACGGAGCATCCATTAATCCGGCTCGCTAATGCATGACCCTTCCTACAGCGGATTTGGCCCTAGCGATCATGACGGCGACCAATAAAAGTTTGGAGAAGTCGCCGCGGCTCGATCGTGTTCGGAACGAGATGGCGAGCCGTCTTACAGGGGTTCCGATCCAAAATGCTGCGACGGACGGCCTGAAGATGCTAAGGATGCTTAACGCTATTACCCCAGGAGAAGATTCCGAGGATATCTTCCTGCCTCAGCAACGAACAGTGTTCCTTATGCAGCATCTCAATGGTTGGTTAGTCAGCGACGATGAGGCCGCCGACGATATTCCAGAGGAGTTGGAGGCGCGCATGGCTTTGCTTCACTCGAATTTAGCTCCTATCGTACAAGATGTTTCTGGTGGACACTGGGAATCTATATTTGATATGATCAGTAGCAATCTTGAGGTGAGTCATTCAAAATACGACGTGCATTCATGCTGATGACAAAGGCCTTTCTTCGTCGAAAGGTTGTTACGTTCGCCGACGAGGAAACATTCAACTTGATGTTTGCAACGTTATCCTTGCTTGAGACGGTTCAGAAGCTTGTGACGACGAACAAGGCATTACGAGCCGATTGGACTGAAAAGACCAATCAAGTCAAAGCAGTAGCTAGACTGCTGTTGACCGTGCAACCTGGTATGTTCAGCCTCAATATCGATAGCTTTCGTTGGTGTCAACATCCTTGATGTCATTGTTCAGGATTGCGCCGGACTTCGACCAGTACCGCACTGCTGGATAAGGTCATCGACATACTGGACAGATCGGATGACATCGCGTTCTTTGATTCGATGGAGAAGGTCAGTCTTGTAATCGCTTCGCGCCGCTTCAAGCGCACTGAATTCTGGTATTCGTCAAGGTTTATCCTCTGTTGCAATATGCGGATTTACCGGTCCAGCGATCATTGTATCATATCCTTCGGAAGTCTATACAAGCCCGAACATCTACGTTGGTAGTTGATGTCGAGGTGGATGCTGCTTCTGCCGCCGAAAATATTCCCGAGCTACCGCATGTGCTGATAGATTTAGCAGGAGAAGCTCGAGAGGAGAACGTAAGTTCTGTCTGTGAAATAGTGCAGAGTGTGGGCTGACTCTTGATGGGTCGGACAGACAAATGCGGGCAATCTGCTGGCGTGGCTGCTTATATTCGAGCATTTTGTCGGTGCAGTAAGTTATACCTTCTTACTGTTACTCTGGAATCAGGAGAAATAGCTTACATGCATCTTCATGCACAGTCCAACACCCTCCGCTCAGCTTATATAGATCAGATACGGAACACCGACTTGGTTTCAGGAAGCCTGATGACCTTCGTGCCAGCAACATTGAAGTCGGTTTACTCCAACAGCAACTCCGCTGGGTCTGAGCGTTATACTGTGGATCAGTTCTACGTAGAATGTACGTAGTACTGGATGACGTGCCTTACGTACCTACTGGTGACTGAGCTACTGTCTACCCCTACAGTCATCGACAACACCGATGACAGCGATCTTGCAGGGTTACGCGCGCATGTCTTCTATCGGGCATTGGAGACGATACCAAATTTGATTCGAGCATGGTATGAAAGCTGCAAGGATCGACAGTTGAGCATGTCATTCATGTCAGCTGTAACCAAGCACTTTTCACCAATATTGGTCAGCAACGAATTTGCTGTCCTGCGGCAACCAGGCGCTATAGCTGAGCTCGAGGACGACAACTTGACTATCAAAGTAGTCAGCGGAGCACCCGAAGTAAATGCTCGATATATCATCGATGAACAACCAATGGAAATCTCAATACGACTTCCGGCAGAGTTTCCACTCAAATCCGTGGAAGTAAAGGATCTGGGACGGGTTGGTGTGACCGAAAATAAGTGGAGGGGATGGATTTTCAATCTACAGCAAATGATCATGTCAAGGGTAAGTCAAATGTGGAATCATGGACTTCATTTGCTTATGGATTTCTGCCACAGAACGGCCTGATACTAGAGGCATTGAAAGTCTTTAAAAACAACGTAACCTTGCACTTCGAGGGCAAGACGGAGTGCTCCATCGTGAGTAGCGTTGACCGCTTGATTCAATGAGACTCGCTAGTATACTCATTTCGATTCCTGCGCTTTTGCATCTCAGTGTTACTCGTAAGCGCTTTCCCCTGACATCCAATGACCACGCTGTGACTGACATCTTGCACTCTTAACAGGATCATCCAAATGAACGATCGCTCGCTACCCTCCAGAACCTGTCCAACTTGCAAGAACAAATATCACTCAAATTGTCTTTTACAATGGTTCAAGAGCTCCAGCTCCTCATCGTGTCCTATGTGTAGAGGATTGTTTTAAGAGAGGATTCTGATGTGGATGTGGACAATTATCATGATTCAATGATCATGATTTCCTCATGGTAGCCTCTGCTATCTTTTTGCACAATCGTATTCATAATTCAAGTACAACTGACCGGCACTCACTGTGATTGGTGAGGATTCTGCTGCGGCTGATAGTAGCCGTTCACAGCTTGCGAATAATCCATGCCTGGGACTGCTCCAGGAAACATCATGGGATACATAGGCATCATCCCGCTGTTCATATAGATGAAAGGATTGACTCTCTCTTCCGTTGGACTAGAAAGAATCGCCTTGTACTGCTCAACTTCTGGAGGTCTCGCCGGTAGTGGCGGTGGTTCTGATGACGTGCGTTCCGAGAAGTTTCTCTCTTGTTTCCTGGGACGCTGATATCTGAAGTGACCAGAATCCGAATTAATACCATCGGCCTTCGGACTGTTTTGCGTCGCTCGGACCGCAGCTTCATAACGCGCACGCATCTGTTCTTTCTCTTGCGAAGCTGTCATATAGTTTCCTTCTCGACCGTGCAGAGCCCCTCCGGAGCGGTCGTTGGTGGTAGACGTGGCATGTCTCTCTCGGGAAGCATCATCCGCTGAAATAGAACTCATGTGCCCCAATCGGGATGGACCCGGCACGGTATTCGCGCTCGATTCGCTGTCCTGTCGACCGGCAGCAGCCACCGCGTCTTCATATCTTCGTCGCATCATGTCTTTCTCCTCCTTCGCACTTGTATATTTGTTGGATGCTTGCGGTGGCTCTGATTCGATACGTAGAAATGATGTCGCATTGACAGCGTCTTTATACCTGTTCCGCATTTGATCCTTTTCTTGACGTGCTGTTTGGAAAGCATAATGACCAGTTTGTGAATAGTCATGACTGCTCGAAGTCGAAGGCCGTTCCGGACTCTGATTCTGAAAAGAACTCCGGCTCGATGTGGTTCCCGTGTGTCCGGATGACACAGCGCGGGCAGCAGCTTCATATCGTCTTCTCATGACGTCCTTCTCAGTCTCTGCGAATAGGAATTCGCTGGACGGGGCACCATGAGCTGTTGTTGGAGGGGCTGCCATGCAGCTAGAGTTCCCGGATGTATGCCCTAGCGAGCTAGCACTAGGGCGCGAACTGATGCCTTGTTGTTGGTCCTGTTGTTCGAAAAACAGTCGCATGCGTTCTTTTTCGTCCACACTCGATGTTTGGACATCGTGACTCTGACGCGATTCAGATCGCAATCCATCAGAAGAGGCTACGTTCTGGGCGTTGTGTATTCCAAGACCAAAGCCAGTTTGTGGATCCGGGGAAGTGACCATGTTTCGCGCAGTCAAGGAAGCTACGTTGGCTGACGGGGAAGTCAACACGATCGATGCTGAACTTGTGTTCCGTTGTCCACTCGCCGGGTCTCGCGGACTGTATGATGGAGGTTCCTCCTGTATAGGCGCATCCAGTCCCATACTAGACAATTCGCCTCCGCCAGCCAGTTGTGTCAAGGCGGCACGCCTCCTGGCCTGGATATATAGTCGCTGTTTTTCCGTTTCCGCTGCTACCCATCGCGACGGATCTGCCGACGATGCAGCCTGGTTGTCGGATCGCATTTGATTCTCCACTACAGGTTGTCCCGCTCCAGATAACAGTACTCTGCCAGCGTCGGTATGTACGAATGATTTTGGGCGTGGTGAGGTCGGAACGAACACGCTTTTACTATCTGTACTGAGTCTGTCTTGTGCGGTCTGATGGAAAAGATCGATCAGCGATGTCCCTTCGATGAGGCCAAAAAAGCGACTCACTCTAGTATTTGCCTGCGTGGATGGCGAATCCTGAACCTCCCTGCTTCTGACTGACGCGACCTGAGATCCGTAGGAGTCCATTCGCACAGGCGCTTCGGGGCGATCTACACCCAGACTCGATCGAGTCATCTGTTGATACTGGTGGCCGCCTGGACCAAGATAAGTCATTCTTCGGACGTCAGGAGGTAAATTCTTGACTTCGTTTGATGATTGACCGAACGTCGCGTATGACTGAGGTCGTTCAACAGATCGCGGCGGTGGGAGATAGTCGGAGCGTGGATCACGCAAGGACGATATCTCGGATTGCGACTGGCGATGCGAGTAGAGGGAGGAAGCATCGACAGATAATGGACGGGCAACCGAGCTGGATTGTGGGCGACTGCGGACTGGGGCCAAGTCCACGCCAGGAGGTGGTGCATAGAGGGAATTACCGTAGTAAGAGGTCCGGTTTTGCAATGCTGGCGGTGTCGTTAATGCCGGTGGCGGGGAAACTGCTGGACTATTGTACACTGACCCAGGTACTCCATACTGCAGGCCTGATTGATTGAACCCTGTTGTACTTGCTGCAAAGGTGCTGTTTGAGCGTATTGAAGCAGGCTTGCCACCAGGCGGCACTGGGCAAAGGGACTCCACGAAACCAATTTGACTGTGACGAGGGGCAAAGAGTCAACATTCGACATTTCGCATCAGTAGCGCCAGATGTCACCTACTTTACAATATCGTGTGCCCTCGCTCGTGGCACTGATCCCACAATGCAATGCAAGTGTTCAATCTTGGGATCCCCCATTCCCTCCATCACCGCCTTTACAGACAACTCATACTGCAACTCGATCGCCCTGCCATTTCGAATAGTATTCGCGACCAATCCAGCGGGAATGACCATTGGAATTGAACGCCGCATCTCCTCTGACCGCGCGATCCTTTCGTTGACGGTAACCTTGGTTTCGTGCACAACCTTGTTTCTGGTTATGGCATTCTGCTTGACACCTTTTTGGGTCGGAAGGCGGATCGTTAACGTTTCGTGCATGGTGAGGATGAAAGCGCGGACTTTGAGAGGCTTTGGACGTAGGCATCTTAGTGTGGCGTGAACTTCGATGCGATCTCCCGGACCGAACGCGGTGTACGGTCGCGTGATGGATAATTCCATCTCCTCGAACACCGTTTGCCGGACTTCCGGGATGTTGTAGATTGGCCACGCGGCCAGCAACTCCATTTTCCCGATGTATATCGGCTTGATGACTTGGGTGATCGGCGTGGTTTCTTTCCGAAGTAGACCACTGATCTCGAAAGTCATGATTTAGCACGGCGGTCGTCGCGAAAAGCAGGAACCGGCTTACGATTTCGGCTTGTGAAAGAAGTTGGCCTGCAGCTCATACCTGATTGCTCCTCCTTTCTGTTTAAGCTCTACGGATCCTGGGAGGTTCAGCGGTAAAGGGATGTAAAACTATGGATAACAGGTAAGTTCAGTGTCCATAGGGCAGGGAGAAAAGCGGTATCACACCTACCCTGTAGTCTGCCTGTTCAATGAGACGATGATTGTCAGCAGCATACTATATCCGCCGTTTGCTATGCCTTACATTTCTAGCATATTCCCACTCTGAACCGTTCGAGGCCGACCAGACGTTGATAGGTGACCCAATGGGCGAAGCGACAACTTGGGCTATGAGGGCGTGGCCAGTTATCAAGCTGTTTAATCGTCGACCGTTGCGAGAAGCTTTGCTTACTGCTCCCTGGCAAGTGCTCCACTTGTATAAACTCGATTTGGATTTGTCTCGCTTTTATTTGATCTTTCCCGACCCGAACTTCCAGTAGCTGCGGCACGAATGGCGCTTGCATATTAGCTTTGGATTCTTTGGCATTGGTTGATCGACTTTGTCCGCCACTTACCCCTTGAACTGCAGGAGGTTTACGATACTGAGAGCCGATGATTCCAGGGTAGCCTGTACGAACAGTCAGTTTAGCATTCTCGCTGTCCATACGGTCTCAACTAGGCTGCAGATGCTACGAACCTTGGACATATGGTAGATTTGGCAAGGGGACAAATGCTCTTTCATAGAGGGAACGTTAAGATCGATGTCATGTAATGCTGGACAGATGCACTAACAGTTTCACATTTTGAGACATCCTGTTGTTCCTCCACCCTTGTCTAGGGCCTGCAACTGCCTATTCCTAGACCTCCTAGGACGGAGCTATCGCAAGCTACGCTCTGTCTGGGTGGGGCAAATGTACCCAGTATAGGTGAAGACAGTTACGGGGATTTTGAAGCGTCCGAAGCAGGACGACGAGGAGGAGGACTGGTGTTGTTTCAACGTGTCGTCACCGATCGCAAGCTGGTGAGATGCTGGGATCACGTGCAGCAGCCAGCCAGATTTCGAACAACCGACGTTTGCTTCATGTCTCCATGTGTCCTCTTGTTGGCTCATCGAGTCATCCAGTTGCTCACCGTCGACTCTTCTCGCTCTACCGTTTGGCCACGAGTGCGAAACATTGCCCAGGGAAACCCCACCGTCACGCTCCATTGTTGACCCTGAGAAGTAATGTCGCCTGGCTGGTGAAAACTCGTGCGTCCATCGATCAAGGTCTCGTATTCCTCGACGCCTGATTCGACGGTCAGCTTGACACTTCAACATGGCGGACAAAGAGGCAGTGCGGCTAGCGGAGCGGATCATCCGTGGGGCGTTCGGAAATCTTGTAGGCGTGAGTAACTGTCACTTTTCGCTAATGAAGCACGATCAGGTTCCTGATCTTTTATTCCTTCGTGACAACAAGAACGTTGCACATGTTCTGCTGAACAAGGGGCGTCTCAACCTCGCCGAGATCTGCCACTACACCAAGCTCAAATCACGGTCAGCTCAGGGAGTCATCATCGCCTTGATTCAACACAACCTGTTATGGCATAGTGAAGTTCCGCAGGGAGACAAATTCGTCGAGTTTTTCGAAATCAATCTCAAAGAATGTCTGTTACGCTTGAGATGGGGAAGGATACTAGCGCTGACGGAGGATGAATTTGGGAATGATGTGGGTGCTACGTTGGAGCAATGCTGGAGGAAATCAGACTGATATATCCATATACAGGCCATGCAAATTGTTAGACTGATACTTGGCAGGGGGAAGATGCGACTTCCAGATATAATCGAGGCCATGGGAGTAGAAGAAATGACGGAAAAGGGTCCCCGAGAAGCTCGTCAGTTGAAATTCAGTCTCATCGGCCGGTATGCCCTACTTACGTTCTCGCCGTTACAGGTCGCTTGCAGCTATCCAGATTGGTGTTTGATCTGTTATCAACATCGCATATCGTGCCTATAACAGCGAAACTGCATCAAGCGCCTTTTGATGAGATGCTGCAAAGACGGAGGGTATGTGCATCAGGACGACATTCTTTGCGAAAAATGATCTCTAGCTCACATTGCTTTGTCTTACTCTGTTTAGGCAGCGGAAAAGGATTTGGGGCTTGCTACAGGACGACAGCTCGCCTCAGTCAGAGCTCGAGTCATGGAGGATCTAAGGCAAGAAAGACGTGATGAACAGGATCCGGAAACAGCCATCTTGAGGGCGCAGAAGAAGAAATCCAATGGTATCACTGAAAGTTCGGATAAGAAGGTGAGTGGACGCCCGTTGGACGAATGGATACATCAGCTCATGCGAACTGGCGGACGACTTTTAAGGTCAAGGGAGGAGAATACGCAGATCAAGTAGATCCAGCGGCACATTTGCGTATCAATTACGAAAAATACGGTCTAAAGCTTCGGAACAAGGTGAGTTGGAACCTGCTTGATCGTCTGCTTTTGAAAACTGAATACGTCTGGTGTATCAGCTCGTCGAAAGTGCAGTCGCGTCGAGATGGAACCGTCCAGCGGGATATGTCATGAAAGCCATTCTGCAGTCAACGGCAGAGACTCAGACGTACATGCGGCAGACTCTATCCGGTAGGTTTGGATACGGTTGCGCGTCGGTCGTTGTCTTGACGAGAAATTTCGTGTGCCTTACAGGTCCGGTCTCGGTGCATGGACTGCTCCAGCTGATGACCGACACCGAGAAGGATTCCCTGGCACTTGGATTCGGCGCAAAGGTCCCAGCGAAAAAGGAACGAATGGGAGAACTACTCGCGGCGTATGCAGCTCTGCTCTCCGGCGACGACGACGGTAATATCACCAACAATGACAGCGTTTTTCTTGAAAAGGACGCATCGACGGGGAGATCTAGTGGAAACATGTATCGGGTCATGTTTGAGCAGACTTGTGGAACTTTGAAGCGGCAGATGCTAGAGCAGATAGTGGAACAGAATTACGGAGCTCGGGCCAAACGTATTGTCAAGGTCATGATGCATGGCGGCAAGATGGGGGAACAAAGTGTGAGTGCGACGGTTGTCTGTTTCTATTTCGGATGCTGACTGAAGCGCAATCTTGGATTGCCGCGACCAGATCTCCACTACCGCCATGATCAATCTGCAAGATTGTCGAGCTCTTCTCGGCCAAATGCACGAGACATCGCTCATTGAAATTCAGCAAATCCCTCGAAGTGCCGATCGTGCCGCCAATCGAACGATTTTCCTATACTATGTTGACCTCTCACACGCGTATGCATCGGTCTTGTCGATTCTTTACAAGACTCTTGGAAACCTGGGACAACGTCGACAAGCCGAGCTGGACAAACACAAGGACCTATTAGAGAGGGCGAACCGAACCGATGTGTTGGCCAACAAGGATCTGTTAAGTCATAGGGATGCATTGGATTTGGCCACATTGGAGGAAGTGATGGACAAGATCACTACAGCGGAGCTGAGAACAGAGTTGAATGTGTTTATTCTGAGGGACCTGCCAGGAGGACCAGAGGCTGTGAGGTAAGATGTCTTTTTTTGACGTTTTATAACATGTCTGCTTACTCCAGCGATATCTGCCATTTCCTATAGGTTTGATGATCCGTTCTCTCTTTAGGCTTTCGATCCTTCCTAAAAGATAATGAACGAGCGAGGTAACTAAGCTACTGGAGCTAGGCTGTATCCCCCAGTCACGCACCAACGATAATTTATGACATAACGTATGCATTTTGACCGACCCACCATCTACCCTTTACTTCGTTGGACACTACAAGTAAGCGTGTCGTCTCTCGCACAAAATGCTTCGATGGAGAAAAGTGAGGATGGTTGTCCCGTAGTTGAAGACTGGTTGACGAGACTGGTTGACGAGGGTTAAAGCAAGATCTATCTGCGTTCCTCGACTCGGAAGTCCGGTTCGAAAATCCATATCGCTGATCGGCCTTCGGCGGATACGCGGTAGACCGCACCCGCCATCCGCAATGCTGCAATGCCGCTGACACATATTTTCGACGAGATTCAGATGCCATGCAGTCTCCTGAATTGGGAGTTCGTAGATGGCGGAGAAAAAATGAGCTGGGTTAGCTGCTGGCTGCTGGGTCAGTGTCGCGAACATCAGCAGGATCACTCGGGTTTGCAGTGCTCGTGAACAGGAATTGGGCAAAGTAATGACAGCAACATTCAAACGGCTACTATAGCTACTATGAACGTTTGTGACTATCAGCAGTCTATCAGCAGCTCAGTCAGATACCCTTATTAGTAGCTACATACAGCTCGATAGAACGTTGCCCATAGATAAGAGAAAAGCCGGTCCGAGCCCAATTCTCGGAGTTGCGAAGTCCAGGGAGTTAGTGGTCGAGGAGATCGATATACAGAAAATGACGCAAAAACTTGATGATGCTTGAAATGACATTTACGAATAGCAAAATCCAGGTACTCCAGTTTACTCCCCCGTAGGCGATAGGCCTTGTTTGACGACCGTTTTCAGCTGGCTCTCAGCTCAAAGGCGACAGGGGATCTGGGATCAGACAAAATTCTACCAGTGAGTATCTCATCCAGCTCAATGGCCCTCTCGAGCGAGTGACATGAAATCAAGGAACAAGGTCAAGCGTAAAAACGCAGATATGGCAGGCAACAGTCTTGAATCAATTCCGGCGTTATCAACGTTATCAGTGGACTGATATCTGATATGCTACGTGCTGGTTTGTGCCTGTTGTTGTGCTGCGCTGTTGGGGATGGATTTTATCATCGAAGTTGCTCGAAGGAGGCAAAGAGATTCGTAATACGAGGAGGTCCTTTGCCAAACTAGAAAGCTCCACCGCCGACCGCAGCCTACAAGGACAAAGCGGGTGACAAATTGTATGCGGACAGGGGACTTCAGACCGACACGGAAATTCCGGCAGACCGAGCCGGAGTAAAACTAAATGGGCGCGGATGAGAAGAAACGAGCCACTAACGAGCCCCCAAGCGGTTTGCCATCTCCGCCATACCGCCATGGGCAAACTGGGCAAACCATGTCAGCCCGCCTCTGTGGCGGATTACTCTCGCGAGTATATCATATCGTCGACCTCATCCATACCGTTGTCTTCGACAGACTGTCTTCTCTTTCTGTCATCACTTCTCTCTTCCCTTGCCCCATCTTGCATTCATAAGGTATGTCCAGCCTCAACCCCTCTTCGGTGTGACGTTTCCTCTAGCTAACGCCCAAGCGCAATTCACACAGATCTTATCGCAACATGTCTACCTCTTTGGACCAATTGAAGGCGACCGGCACCACCGTTGTTTCTGACTCTGGTGACTTCGAGAGTAAGTAGCTCCTCTGGACAGTTAACACATGCTCCCCGCAGAAAGCTGATACTGTTCTCGTTCTTCCCTATCAGCCATCGACGTCTACAAGCCTCAGGATGCCACCACCAACCCCTCCTTGATCTTGGCTGCTGCCAAGAAGGAAGGCTATGCTCGACTCATCGACGTTGCCATCAAGTACGCCAAGGAAAAGGGAGGTGACCTCGACACCCAGGTCGAAAACGCCACCGACCGACTGCTCGTCGAATTCGGTCGAGAAATCCTCCAGATCATCCCCGGTCGAGTTTCCACCGAAGTCGACGCTTCCTTGTCTTATGACACCCAGGCCACCATCAACAAGGCCAAGCAATTGATCGCCTTGTACGAATCTGTCGGTATCAAGCGAGAACGAGTCTTGATCAAGATCGCTTCTACCTGGGAAGGTATCCAGGCCGCTCGATACTTGGAGAAGAACGAGAACATCCACTGCAACTTGACCTTGCTCTTCGGTTTCGGCCAGGCCGTCGCCTGTGCCGAGGCTGGTGTTACCTTGATCTCGCCCTTTGTCGGTCGAATCCTCGACTGGTACAAGAAGCAGAACCCCGAGGCCGACTACGCTGGCGAGAAGGACCCTGGAGTTCAGTCCGTTCAGAAGATCTTCAACTACTACAAGCAGCATGGATACAAGACCATCGTCATGGGCGCTTCTTTCCGAAACGTCGGCGAAATCAAGGCCTTGGCCGGTGTCGACTTCTTGACCATTGCCCCCAAGTTGCTCGAAGGTGAGTCTTAGAGTGCCTTTGATGCATCACGAATCCGTGCTGACGTGTCACACTTGCTTTCAGAACTGCGAAACTCCACTGACCCCGTCCCCAAGAAGCTCGAATCGGAATCCGCCGACCGAGCTCCTATTGACAAGGTCAGCTACGTCGACGACGAGGAAAAGTTCATGACCGAGTTGAAGCACGAGAGGATGGCTTACGAGAAGGTATGTTCCCAAAGATGATATACACGTCAACCTTTAGCTTACTGTTTCTCTTTACAACTCTGCAGTTGACTGAAGGTATCCAAGGCTTCGAGAAGGATGGAGCTGCCCTCAAGCAAATGTTGAAGGAAAAGCTCCAGTAAACGCTTCTTGACGCCTGGACCATTCGAGGTATCCTCGATACCTCGTCTCTCATTCCTTGCGCCTTACGCGCATAGCACATGATTCGCATCCGCCCACCATTTGTACAAGATAGCTTTATGATCCAGGGTGACGAAAATGAAAAAAAAATAGACTAGACCATCTTGATTTTGCTGGCACTTACTCCAGATTGCGCAGTCCAAGCTCAGTACTCTCACAGGGCAAAGAAGATGTAGCCCAGAAACACCGAGAATGAAGCTGATCGAACATTCAAATACACTGGAAATCTAAGATCTACAACAGCCCTACAACAACAGGTACGAATTTACAAGCCAATTCCCCTGATTCAAAGCTTGCTGCTGGTGATATCCTTTCGCGTCACTGTCGCCGTGATGTAACCACTGGGGTCAGCAACGGGATGGAACACTTCAGCTCCGCCTTCACGACCGAGACCGTTCTCGAGGTTGAATGCCGTAAGATTTACAGGACTGGGAGCGAGTATTGCGAGTCAGAAAGTCTGCTCTAGCTATCTTGTGAAAGGGGTAAAACTTACATGTAGTGCTTGTTCGGGTAAGCGTACGTTACGCTCTTGAGCGAAGGAGATTCCTTCAAGACCCTCTGCGCGGTCTTGTACATGGTGGCCTGCACTGAAGCAGACTCATCAGTCGCAAAGACCTCGAGCGTAGCCTTTCTCGTCTTTCGATAGACATTCTGGAAGTCAGCGAATTTGTTGACCTTGTCAAGGTTTCCGATGGTCAACGGAACGTTGGGGGGGAGTTGCACGTCGTACTTGAGGTCGACGCTTGTTGAGAACATCCGGTCGTCTACCTCTGTGAATGAAGCAGAAGAACATGTTAAACCAGAACTCTTGGGTGATGCGAAACAAGTGTAACTCACCTTGAAGGGTGGTGTATTGATCTCTGTGGAAATTGGTAAAGCTAGAGCCGGTGGTCTTCAATACTAGTAGGGAGATCCACCTAGGTGAGCATACCAAAGCAGCAGAATACACCATGGATGTGACATACCCAACAGATCCTTCAAGCCGACTTTGACATAACCCGTCGTCTTGTTCTTGCCCGCGCTCGAATCGGCGCAAACTTCCACAACGCCCTTTTCTTCCCCATCTCGCTCAAACGCCCAACCGTGAGGCTTGCCGTCTACCTCGATTCGTGACCATTTGTGGGATTGCAGGTCGACAAAGCATTTCGAGATGTGCGGGTACGTAGAGGTAAAGTGCAAAGCGATGTGCAGCGCGAATGCGGGAGGATTGTGGACGTGAGGAGAAGTCTTGGAGAGGACTATTCAATGTCAATCAGATAAGCGATGGGTAACTCTGACATTTCTCAAAGTCTGACGCACTGTACACAGTATTCTTGATAGTGTCGGTTGCAACGACGACGCTGTTATCGGCTTTGGTGTAGCTGGTTTCGATATCGCCTTCCAGCAGGACACGAGCGGTGTATTCTGTACGATAAGAAGCATGTTCACATCAGTTCAACGTGACAGTCGTCATTTTTGGCTTGTGGAGGCGTACCGACGACATGATGGGTGTTTCCTTCTCGAGTGACTCGGCAGACCCGTACGAGGTCCTTTCCATATCTCGCTGCTGATAGATAACCAACTTCTTCAGACATGTTGCAAGGGTTCCGGATGTTTGAGTAAGCTTCGAAGTAGCGCGAAAGACAAGAGATGCTGATTTGGAGTGGAATGTGTCCTGAGAGGACTTCGTGATGGCTCTCTAGCTATATATCCTTGAGGGAACACGCTGAGCACGCTGAGCAGACATCTTCATACTTTCATACTTCCCGACGTATTCGGGGCTCGGCACGGGCCAACTCCGTTTCCGCTTATCTCGCAAACAAAGTAAACAAGAGAAGGGATCGGCGGAGCTGTAGCACAATGGCTGAAGACTATCTTGTTCAGTCGTGCGATAGATACGCGCATGATGGAGTCCGCTCATCGTTCCTGTATGGCCTCAAGAGCCTGGGTCAGCAAAGTGTCGCGATATGAGAGACACGAGCAAGCTACAACATCGATATTTCAGCTTTCAACATTTCTGTCGACAACAACACCACTCGTACTTCGAACTGATGGGACCGTAGCAGACTTGAACGGGATGGCATTGGTGAAAGGCGGGATCATTGTTCGCACCGCAGACTGCAACGATGCTTCTGGCTGGAGATGCTTAGCATGTTCGCGACTCCGGTAGTCGTGTCTGCTGAAGGCTAGCAACCAGGCCGTAGTCGTAAAATATCTATGCTTTCCGAATATTCCAAAAGTCACCAAGAGAATATGATTCGAGTCCACTGGTAGCGTTCTGAGACTGCTAACATGCATATACAACAATATGAACCCATCAGCTATGCTACAACCTCCGTCAGGGTGATCTGCTGATTCACCGAACCCGCCCCACATCCACATTTGCCGGTGAAAGTGGGTAGCGGAAACTGGAAACTAGAGTGACCGACTCTGCCTGCCATCACGCATTGAGGCCACCTATCGTACTTCCCGAATCATCACTCATGCCTTGTGGAGCAGAAGTCATTAGTAGCGAATCATCTCCAGGCGAAGCGTCCCTCTGTTCACGTTGCTGATTTCTGCTCGATGAGCTGCTGCTGAGTCCGTTTCGATTGGCGTCTGATGTCTGCCTCGCTTCAGTCTTGTTGTCCGGCACGGTTGGATCGTTCGTCACTATATCCTGTATGGCGGTCTCGATCACGTCAATCCTATCACCCATGGCGTTCACTGTCAAAGTAGACGAGTAGCATGATCAGCATCAGAATGACTAAGGGATATTTCAAATAGAAAGACTCGGACTCACTCCGATCCCTAGTTGTCGGCGAGCATGGCGAAGGTCAGCCAAGATCCCAATTGCTTCAGGTTAGCATACTTACAGCACATCCTGCGACATCTCGTCAAACCTCGCTTCTAAATCCGCCAGCATGTTGTCGATCTACAAATTCCGCATGTGATTTCCGATCAGCAACGGATGGCAGCTCCTAGGAAACGGCAACACTTCTCAGACTCACAAAGACAGTCAATTCTCCAGGTGATTTCACCGCATCAAGGCTCGTTGCACGCTGATTCGCTGCTACAGCAGCTGCTGTAGTTTGATCGTCAGGTCTTTTACGATCAAGTGCCGACACGGGTACCGTGGGTGCTACCGGAGCCTTTCCCTGTTGAGTTGCCATGCGGTACAGAAACCGTTTGTGTTGCGTCGATGTTGCGGTGTGCGACGAGTTGCTGGTTTTGTCGGGAAGTGGTCCAAGGTTTCTCTCGCCAGATGGCAGAGCTCTAGGATTCGACGTGTCGTCTTGACGCTCGCTGTGTCGATCGGTTTCTGCGGTATTCGAATGATCGTTGAAGAGGAGACGACACAACACACGCAGGTGCCTGCTATGATGTGAAAGTGAGCGAACTATTATTATGATGGGCGATCGAAAGTGAAACATTCATTTTGCGCTGCCCGAACGCGACGGTGCACAACCATATACAGTACTCAACTCGATCTCTATACGTTTCTCTCACCCGAGTGTAGAAAAAATGAGATGTATTACCTATGTGACTGACAACTCTGAGAATTCTGAGTCATACTGGTGCAACCCCGGATCGGCGGTCTCGGCAGACAGCTGAGCAGACCCTGACGACCAACTCGAGCTGGAGCAACGTTATTTACAGTTCTCGTCCCTCTATACTAGCTCCTTCCGACAGTCGCACATTGCCCACCATTAGACAGAGCGACGTTTGTAGTAACCTACGTCAAAGCATGCGGGTACATCGTTTTAGAGGAGATTCTCAAAGCGGCGGTGTTTTATATTTTACAACTTATGCAATCAACCGGAAAATCCATGTTGTCTGCTAGAACACGACGCAACAACATATTTTCTGAACACAAATGGCGATGCGTTCACCAGTAATCACCGCATGCGCTTCCTCCGTCGGTTCCCGCGTATCCAGAGAAATTGAAGTCGTAGAGATCCCCAACAACCTCGAAGGCATCATCATTGCCCAGGTCCATAGGCATGTTCGTACCGCCGTCGTCTTCTTTGCCTTCCTCCTTATCCCCGTTATCGTCGCCGTCGTCCTCGTCGTCCTCGTCGTAATCTTGAGCTTCGTCGCGATCTCCGTCTGCGCCACTAGCTTGGATAGCGGCATGTGCCAAGCTACGTCCAAATTCCTTTCGAAGGATTGGATCGATTTCCATCATTGACTCGCTATCCTCCCGGAAAGATTCCTAGACGAAGAGTGAAACGTTAAGACCAACGTAGCCAATCTTCAGTTCCGGCATCCAACACGACTTACCAAGACTTGTGCCAGCTTGGCCGAATTCAGCTTTTCTATAGGAGCCTTCTTCTGCGCTACCAAGTCTGCTACCCTGGAATCTCGCTTGGACGCTATATCCACCGCCCGCTTACTGTAAGCAGATGGCTTCTTGATAAACTTGTCCAGTCCTTTGGAATTCCATAATTCTAGTCTCGCTTTCTGGAAAGCGTCGTCGCCGAGATAGCCTTCGAGTTCTCCTTCATTGAAGAACGCATCATCCTCAGCCCCTATCGTTGGACAACCAATGTCCGCGTCGTCGAGCATAGCTTTGGCCATCGAAACACTTGTCGGAAATCGATACGTAGGGATTTTCGAGGGATCCCGTCCATTGCGAAGATCTCGCCTCAACAGCCACGCGTCACTCCGGCCGGGAATGTTGATGAAAGCATTCGCATTTTCCGACTTTTGAAAGTCCGAACCCACTGCCCTAGATTGCCATTCCTGGAAGACTCGAAGAATCGCAGGTAGGCGTCGGAAGTCACCGTTATCCCTGGTACCGTGCCGCCTTTGCCCATAGACCAATCGGCCTGATTTCACAGCGTCCTTGTTCTTGACGCCTATCCCGAGCTTTTGTTGAGTCTGTTGTCGGGATCGTTCATTCACTTGCTTTACAGTCAACAGCTTTTCGAATCTCTCCAACCTTTCCACTTTGATTCGCCGCTCCTTGGCAGGATCCTTCAAGTGGCGATATTCCCTTCGTCGCTTATCTGGCTGTTTGCGATCGCCGCCGTCAGCCATCTCGGACACCTTTCGTTTGCGGGCTTGCAGCAAGGGCAACTCGCCATTCGTCGACATAGCCGGGGTTGTAGTACCGCTGTCAATGGCAGTCGTTCTCGCATTTCCGCCGAAAGCCATTTGACAAGCGGAATCGGGAGGGAGTGAATTCGATCGTGAATGTCTCTGCATTTGTCCACCTTGAACGGTTGCTCGTTGATGATCTCGGATCGGAGCCGGAGGAGTCGAAAGGGAGCGTCCGGTGGACGAAGACCGTTCACCGTGGGGGAGCGTGGGAACACTGAGCAATTGCGACGAGTGACTGGGCTTCGGGAGTCGGCTACCGTCTTCCTCTGGAAGATTACGCTGGAGGGAGTCGGTATCACTGTCTTGATTGGAAGAAGAGTCGGCGGTCTCCGTCGGTGGAATCGTATCCACAACAGGGGGCAAGAAAGCAGCAAGAGCTTCTTTCAACCGAGCTTCAACATCCCTTTTTGGTTTCGCGTCATTCTCCATATCTAGTTCCTGCTGATACCTCTCCCATAATGCGTCCATGTTGTCCAAAACGTCAGGAAGGAGCAGAATGAACACCTGGCCCATCGGAACGCATCGCGCCATCCTTCCCCTCCACGGTTCCAACAGTTCCGGTATGATGCGTGCTTTGCCAATCTGCGGAAGGTAGAACGCGAGATCCATGGAAACTCTCTGTAGTTCACGCGCGCGGATTTGCCAGGATAGCGCTTTAACGTTGACATGTTTGGCGAATTCGTCCGTAAAAAGGCGAGTTCGATGGTGATACGTCCGACCCGCCATCTCCAGACCAATAAAGACGGATGCGATGGTGCAGTAGGTGGGAGTGCGATTGTGCCAGATCCCAGTGAGTTCGCCAAGCCGTTCCACGCGTTCTGCATTGTTGTAAACCATGTCCAGTCGGGGTCGATATGCAGCGCAAAAACGTTGAGTGTTTTTGAAGTATCGGTCCTGGGTGACATCTTCGCCGAGGCTTGTTGCATCGATGAAAATCCGAGCGGTGTCATCCGCCGCTTGTATGACCTTTACTGCGTAATCGTTGACTCCTTTGTAATCCGTATACGGTCTTCCAAGAGTCTTGCAGATGGATTGCACGTCATTTTGCACGCTCACGACGTCTTTTGCGATCATGGCCTAAAGAGATAAATGATCCGTCAGTACAAGCGATTAAATCATATGTCAAGCCCAACTGAAATCTTACCGCAATCGTGACATCCGATACTCGATGACCAGCTTCTCTTGCAGCCACTAGAGCAGTCGCCATTGCGAGATCCTTCACGCTCGGACTGATCCTGAGCTTCGAGTGCTTTCTGCGCATCAAGTCGAGGATATTCCACGCTCTGTGTGCGATGACTTCAGGTAGATTTAGCGTATTCCGTACACAGCCAAAAAGTTGTTGATATAGCTCGGCCTGGAGGCGAAAGAGTAGTCTCAGCTTACTGGTGGATATCAGGACTTCTCAGAAATCACTTACTTCGGCCTTCTTCTTGAAAGCAGACAGAGGACGATCAGTGCTGTTGGAAGAGCCTGCTCCTGACTGTTGGAACCTGTCTTGATACACCGGATTCTTGAGGTAGACTTCCGTCAACGGTACGACATATTCGCCCTCATCCCTGAACTTGTTCGCGAGCGATCCTTGGCGTACGTGACCACAATGTCGACAGTTGTATTCGTCGTTTTCGTATACCCACGGATTAACCGCGTCGCAATCTGGACAGACATCCGCCTCCGCCCCAGCATCCATCTTGACAGCCCACGAGAAGATCAAGAGCGAGACAAGAAGTTACGAAACTAGGTTCCGGAATGTGGGGTGCGAGTCTTTTGCTCAGCAATGATATCTCGAGGTGCAAGGCTGTAAAGACAAGGGACGCGATTCTTACTTTGCCATGGTCCAGATCTCTTTCTCGCTTTCCTTTCTGCTTTTGTGGTCCTCTGTGTGTCGACCTTGATTGGATTAGCAGGTGTCTGCTCCGAGTCTGTGAGATGTGGGAATGCCGGCAGCCCGAGAGTGTTGATAATATTCCTTTGACGAGAAGCAAGCGAGACCAAGACACTAAGGCGAACAAGCAGTCGCGATGATGGTGGTGCGCCCGAAACGAAAGCGCCACTTGCGCTTCGTCGGCGCTGCCAACTGCCATCCATCCAGTGCCGCTGATGACGATAGACCGCTATACCTCTTCATCATCTACTTAGCCATCAACCCCATCACGTCCTCTTACGCATTGGCACAATTCAGCCGTCGTTCTCTGACTTGACTGTCGACCAGGGGAGTTCGAAAACCCTATCTTCCGGCAGTATGGCAGCTCCCAGTGATGGACCTCAAGTGCTGCAAAGCCTCGCGACCGGATCGCAGCAGCAAGATGAGGGTTCGATTGCGCAGAATATCATGAAGAGCGTCATGGAAGAGCAGGCGCTTCAGGATCTAAATGCCAAGCTGAGCAACCTGGAACGAGAACTGGCCAAAGAGAGACAGGAGAAGGAGCAGGCTATTTCGGGCAGACAGGAACTCGGTACGTTGGTTTCGTGTGTTGGGATCTGTTGCTTAGTCGCTTACAACATACCCGCGGGGCACAGCCGTTGTCAATGCTCAGCTAGAGGAAGCCAACAAAAGAGCACAAAGTTCTTATGTATCGACATCTGCAACCATTCGCGAATACGAGACGCGGATTCGGGTCAGTTTCAGGCTTAGCTCGGTGAATGTATGATTGATCACTGATGCGTGTGTTGTCCCTGCAGCTTCTAGAGGAGGAAAAGGGTGAAATCGCTCAGGACCGTAGCCGACTGCAAGAAAAGAGCAAAAATGACGACAGTGAGTTGGATTGGATATTGTGATATGCCCTCGACATACTGACATATGGCTGCAATTTAGATTTGGTGTCAAAGTACAAGGAAAAGATCGATTCGGATACGCGCCAGATCAGACAACTGGATATCGAGCGGAATGAAGCCGAACTCGCAAAGAGTAAATTCCAGGTGAGCCTATCAGCTTTTGATGAAGGTATCGGAATTATACTTACTCAGAAGGTCTACAGCATCAAAACAACGTACTGGGCGCGGCGCTGGATATCGCGCGTAAGGATGTGGAAGTATATACCAAAGCGTTGATGGAGAAGGAGACAGAGTTTTCGAAATATCGAACTGATAATGTGAGCAAATGTCGAATCAATGATGACACGCTCCCTGAGATGCTAATTTGAAAGGCTATTAGTATCTTGAGCTGCAGAAAGTCATGGCGGAAAGAGACAGGGAGTCACAAGCACGGGCGCAGGCACAGTCTTCCGAGCGGGTTCTGCGTGCACAATATCAAGTCAATGCCGAAGATCTCAAGAAAGCTCGAGCCGAAATTCAAGAACTCAGGAATCAGCTCGGCAGCAAGACAGCCGACTTCAAGAGCGATGCGTCTGTCCTCCAACAGCGAGTCACCGAACTCCAAAATCAGTCAAAGGCAGACCGGCAAATGGTGGATGAACTGGAACAGGCGATGAGAGAAGAGGCGGAACAGCATGAATTGGCCAAGACTGAAATGCAGGAAGCACTGGAGAGAGCCAGAGCGCAGCAGGCGGAAGCACAGACCAAGATGCAGGAGATGGCGAAAATGGTCGAGCTGTTGGGCGCGGATCGAAAGGCCGGCACAGGGGGCAGTATTAGCGCTACAGCCGATCTTACGCTGGCTTTGCAAGGAGGAACGGCGGATTCAAGGACTGTGCGACAAGCACTCGCGGACGCCGTGGTTTTGCAAGGTGAAGTTGAGAGATTGCAGAAAGAGAATGGCAAGCTGGAGAGCATATGCAGGACTGTGTTGCAAGAGATCAACGAAAGGGTGAGTCTGGATCGTGGCGAAGTCTTGTCACGGCGGGTCGGCTGATATTATCGACGGCTGTAGAAACCGGCGTTGGACAGGCAGCGAGCGGAGTGGGAACAGATGAAGGTGGATTGCGCCGAACTAGCAGGTCAATTGGCGGAAACAACGGAAGCCAAAAAGGGTCTCGAAACCAGACTTGCGGAAGTCAAAGATGCTCAGGCAGCATCCGTCGAGGACAACAAGGTCTTGCAACGCCAAGTCTCCGATCTCAGCCTCCAACTCCGCAACATACTCCGACAACTTGCTATCCGTGATGATCCCGCTTTGGCCTTCGAATCCTTCGATCCCGTAGACGGTTCTCTCAAGGACGAATCGGACATTGACCTCGTTATCACCAACAGTCTGGTCATGTTCAACAAGTTACCGGAACTGCTCGAACTGAACAAACGATTATTGAAAATGACGCGGTCTTTGGGGCAGGAATTGGAGAAGAAGGAAAAGGCTGATGGAATTGTTGATGCCAACAGCCATTTGGGCGACCTCGATGAGGCGGCCAACGTCATTCAGGAGTTGACGCGAAAGATCCAGGACATTGAGGCCGAGCTCAGGGACAATGAGGCCGAGGTCTCATTGGTCACGAGGGAACGAGACATGTTTAGTCGGATGCTCGTGCAAGGTCGGCTCCTTGGCATGTCTTTGGAAAGTCTGCAGTCAGAGGATAATGCAACCGTGCAAGGCGTACTTCGAACGATCAGGGCAGAATTTGACCGGCACCGAGAGGATTTGCAGAAGGAGCTGCAAACTGTACAGAACAGGTTGGAAGAGAAGTCGAATGAAGTCAGGGAGGAAAGCAGCAAACTGGCAGACGCCCTTGCGTCGTTGCGTCACGAACAGAGTAAGGCTGGCTGTCATCTTTTGCGCGTTTACGACAGCTAATAGCCTCGTCGTTTAGGTCAGAATCAGATGCTTGTACAAAAGCAAGCCCAAGATGAAATGGAAATCATGAATCACTTGAAGACTATCGCTCAGCGGGACGCAGAAATTCGAAACTTGCGGCTGGACGTGCAGAAAGTGAGCTTCAGATTGTTCCTCGTCCGTCCAGTATCGTTGTTTTGACGTTGACTCTAATCACCTCTGATTAGCTGTCTGATGACGCAATCGCCATTCGGCAGGAGAAAGCGTCTATTCAGGCCTTGTTGGACTCGGCAAATGCACAGCGCAAGATTCTACAGGTACGGGTGAACAAAGTTTTCTGAAGTATATTGCTTCTGACAGATATGCTTCCGTATAGGCAAATGAGAAGGCGCTCAACGAGACGGTTGCCCAACTTACAGTTGAGAAAGCTCGCCTTGATAGGGATCTGAGCACTCGACAGCTCATCGCAGATCAAGAAATCATGCTCGTTCAGCAGTCGAAAGCTAGTATTGAGGCTGCCAATTCGGGTTTGCGACAAGACCTGTAAGCTGCATGTAGTCCGAGTTTCGGGAGGAGGAAATCAGCTGAAAAGCGAATGTCTTAGGGAAAACACTCGAGCTGCATTGGCACGGGAACAAACAGCTCATCGTGCACTCCTGGTACGGCCATCTTCCGCCTCTTCCAGTCCTTCTTCGCTAATTCACCTCTTCAGAATGAGAATGCGTCAGGGGAAGAGCTCAGAGCTTCGCGGGAACGAATCCAAGCACTGGAACATGCTGCTGAAGAAGCTCGAGTCCAACACGCGAATGCCATTCAAACCCTGCGGGCGGAGGCAGAAACCCAAAAGGCTGCCCTGGAAGCTGCAAGTACCGAGACTGAGACGCAAAAGGAGTCAGCGAAATCCCTCGAGGTAAAACTTCAAAACGCAACAGCCATCGGTTTGAAACATCAACGAAACTTCAATGATATACGGAACGTAACAGTGCCGAACTTGCGAATGGAGCATGAGAAAGCGCTAGCCGAAGTCCGATCAAGCGTTGAAACTTTGACTACGCAATTGAAGGAAACCCGAACGGAACTGGAAGCAGCTCAGCTTGATGTTTCCAGACTTCAAGGCGAAGTATTATCTAAAGATGCTCAAATACAAAGTCTGCAAGCGGACGTTAACAAGGCTTCTACATCCGATATCTCGCTCAAGTCAAACACCTCTGAGGATGTGACGGCCATTCAAAGCGCTCTCGATGCAGCTCGACAACGAATCATTGAACTCGAGACGCAAGTCAGCAATGCCGCCAAAAACACCCCGGACTCTGTTGCAAAGAAAGCCGCTGATGATATGCAAGCCCGCCTTCAGTCTGTCACTGTCGATCTAGAGACGGCAAACAAACAGATTCAGGAAATGCAGTCTAAACTGGTAAGATGCATCATCACTGTCTGTAGTCTTGCTGAACTGAGTTTTATGCGCAGACAACGGTTCAGGCGCAAAACCAGCAGACGATAGCAGAACTTCAGAACAAGCTGGTAAGCGTTTCGTTCGCTTGCATTGCTTGCGTTTCCGACGTCACTGACGACGTCTTGAGCAGACCGCTGCAGAAACGCAAAACCAGCAGATGGGACGACGCGTTCAGGAATTGGAAAAAATGGCATCCGAACAGGCCAAATCCGAAACGGTGGACCAGAAGCCCGCTACGGGTGACGGCTGGGCAGATGACCTGAAGACTTTGCAAGAGGAATATGACACATACAGGGACAAACAGGACACGAAATACAAAGAGGATGTGTCCAAGGTGAACTCAACGAATGTGAGACTACGAGTTACCGGTGCTGATAAGCGATTACTAACGCCTCTACCTAACAGAGAAAACTCCAACGTGACCTCGCGATATGGCGATCTGCCAAAACCAAGCTCGAAAAGCTGTTGAAGGACGAGAACGTTGAGAAATGCCCGTCAGCCATCCAGCTCGCACACGAGGCAAAACAGGCACTCGATGAAGCTGCGCTGGAAAATCCAATCAATGCGACTTATGACCCTTCGGCTCCTCAGGATGAAGGCGTCCAAACGGATCCTATCGTCATGGAAAATGCAATGCCGGCTGCGCAATCTTCGACCCGAGCATTGGAGACCGACCTTGAAAACGTCAAAAAGCAGTTGGAAGAGGCTAAAGCCTTGGCGGATCTTCGTGCGCGAGAGGCCCGTGCTGCCGACGAAAGGTCCAAGAAGCTGGCGGTGAAGGCTAATCAGGTCGACAAGTTGAGAAGCTTGGCGGAAGAGTTGAAGGCAAAGCTCCAGGAGCAAAGTGCCAAGGTCACTCCGCCAATGTCCGGCCTGACTACCCCGATGTTGTCTGTCAAGGGCGGCGGTACAGCTCTTGCTGCCTCTCAGCCAGATTCTGCTGGCAACGTCATCGATATTGCAGGTACCGCATCTGGATCAGCGCTGAATGGCAGCACGAACACAGCCGCCGTGACGACAGGCAATCACTTGGCAAATTCAGCTGCCCTCGGTGGCGTTTCTGTCCGAGGTCGAGGCACTGTTCGTGGTACCGCAACCAGAGCTCGAGTACGAGGTGGAGCTCGTCCTGTCACCAGAGGGATAAACCCCCAAGCGATTCTCTCGCGTGAGTACTGAAGCTTGACAGATATCAGCCATGCAATATGCTGATGAACCGCTTTCGCACTTTTCAGAGGTCGACGCACAATTCCGCGGATCGGCTGATACCCCTGTGAACTCGATGCAGGTTAAGCGACCAGCTCCCGCTGATGGAGGACCGTCACCTACCGACAGCGAAGAAGCCAGCAAACGTCCGAAGTTGAATGAACAAGGCGGTCCTCAGAATGGATAGTGATAGTGCCATAATAGTGCCCTCTTGGATCACATATGCCGTATTTGTAGCGGTGAACCCGAGGCTATATCTTTTGTATTGAACTCACTGCCATTGTACAACAGTAAATGCATGTCGCTTTGCTTATGACGCAAGCCCCGAAAATGCCATATTAAAGTCAGAACGGATCCGCATGCATCAGCCCATACAACGTCGACAACCACCGATCTGGCTGCACTTCATGTTTCGAGATATGTCCCGTCTATCCTTCGTAGCTAGAGATCGTCCGGTCCCTATCATTGTTCTGTTCCCGAAAGACGAGTTTCGTGTAACATGTTCAGCATCCGTCTATTTCTGAGCGCGCTCTTTGGCTTGAGCCCTGATTTTCTTGTTGTAGGCTTCTCGGTCGTTCCTGTAATCAATGCAAGTCAGTTTGACTCTCGATGTCGCACAGCAAACAGGGCGTCACTTACCTATAGAGTGTGTAAGCCTCAACTTGAGCAGGGTCACTAGCATTCGGATCAGTCAAAAGATCTTGAATACCCAGAAGAATCTGCGAAGCAACGGCCTGTCAGCTTCCAGTAAGCGACTGACTACGCCACTATAAGACTGACCTGCTTGATTGTGATGGCAGGCTTCCAGCTCTTTTCCTCGTCGAGAATGGACAGACAGACGGTACCGGAAGGATAAACATTCGGATGGAAAAGGGGAGGGGAGAATTTGCCTAGAAAGTTGAGAGGGACCGTATAGAATGAGCTTGCGTTCTGATCTCACGGCACTGATGGTGAATCCGACAAACATTTTGGGGGCCTCGTAGGATACTCTTCCGGGAAAGCCATGGTCAACTCGTATATACCGCCTTCCCAGTTTGTCTATGGCGCCACGAAGTTCGGTCAATACCCACGCCATGCTCATGAACTACGGAACTTACCCCTGCTCGACCTGGAATTCCGACCTCCCAAAACAACAGGTTCAGACTTCCATCTGCTTCCTTTTTCGGGCGAGCGTAGAATCCCTTCATTAGATGCCATCAAATCAGCTTCTCAACAATTGAATCATCAAAGCGACGCGGCCACTCACGAAAGGATGATCCTTCCTCCACTGTTTCCTCTCTTCGGTCAAACGGGCACGACAGATAGCAGACTACATCGCGGGATACGGGGATATGATCAGCAAGTTTCTCCATACTCCTCTTCACCTTGCACACTCACCATTTTGAGCCAGAATTCACCCTCTTACAAATCTCGATTTCGATAGACCACGGAAAGCACGATGAGATTCACAGGCAGGGTCCCATTGAAATGCCAGGTCGCCACCTATCAATGAAGATTACAGTTCACGAGATGAGCAAGAAACCGAGAGTGATCGGTATTCGAATCCGGAGGGGGCGGAATTACAAGGTAGGGGTTGATTCGCTTGATCTGCTTCCGCTAAGGGGTCTGAAGCTAGTGCAAGCTTCGAGCTGCTCAGGTTACATGACTTGCCACTGTGTGCCATTGTGCGGTTTGCCACACCGTGGCGAGCTCCGTGGCCGCATCGTAGGTGGAAATGCACTGGACGAATGCAGGACGCTGCGTTTGGCCATCCATCCATCTTGTAGCGTTGCCCCATAAATTGCTACTGCGCCTCAACTGTGACGGGAACTCCTGTGTATTTTCGCCCGGGCCGTTCAACTGTCAACATTCCACAGCTCCCTCCTCCTTCTTTAGTTTGATACTCTTTTCGTAAGTACGCTGCCCTTTTCGAAAAGCTTCACTGCTGATCGCCGCGCGTTTTCCCGTTGACGACAGCAACGCGCCCACCGCACAACAATACAAGGAGTCACATGTGCATTCTATTAAATTTTGATTTTCCCTATATCTTCCGGGTCTAGCCCATCATCCGCGACACTGAAGAAGTTCAGGCTCCATCTGGACGACGGTTTCCTTTCCGGTTTGCGGATCGTTGCTTGACCGTTATTGCCGTTTCTTCTGGGCAATAGCTCGATACTTGGCTGTGATGGGTCCAGATTGCTGTGCAAGGTCCCGGTCTCGTCTATGGGTGTCATGCTGTTTATCCTTCCGCTAAATGGTCGAGTAAGGGATTCAAATGAGTTCCGTAAGCTGGATGGCGATGATACTGTTCTCGGAGCTGTTGAAGTGCTGTTTCTTGGCGGACCAGGCGAGCCAGAGCGCTTTATGGTATGAAGGATTCCGGCGTCCAAGCTGGTTCTATTGCTTTTGGATTTGTTTTTCGGGAAAAACGATAATTCGGAAGCTGGTATTCGAAGGACGGAGACGACTTGACCTTCCGAAGAACCCTGCTTCGACAAAGCGTTTGGAAGTGGAATGGATGCCGAACCTGAGGTTTGGTCTATGCCTTCTTCGTGGTCGGTCTCTCTTCCTTTGCCTTTATTGGTGTAGAGCGATCGGTAATTGTCTGTGCCATCGCTCTGCTGTAACAGGGAAGCGCCGATGACGTTACCGGATGTGGCGTGCGCGGATGTCCCCTTTTTGCTCTTCGATTCTTTCTTGTAGATCGTTATCTGCCCTTCACCGGGACCCCTCTCGAAGGCGTCGCTGGACTTGGCCCATTTGCACTCTGCCACTGGGATATATAGTTGACGCCGCAGATGTAGCGGATCTGTAGGCCATAACTTGTTCACTTTTCGTAATGTTGCTAGCTGTTGATAGCCGAGTGCAAACCCAATTAGTGGTGATACTGTTGGCGATCATAACTTCATACCTCTATTCCATAACGGAGTGCAATGCCTTGCAGTGATTCCCTAGGTTGTATCTGCATAGTGTTTTCAATCTTGAGCATATAAAGCATGATTGGAGATGCAAGGGTACTCACTTCGTGAACGATGACTTCGACCTCTTTCGGCGTTTCCCTGACACTGCTACTCGGTCTGATGTCAAGACTACCTCTCACGCTCGTGTCATCCACGCTACTCCGACTGATCACGTTGACCGCTTGGACCTCCCTTTCCAAATCCGATGTCAATCTGAACAGGCTTGGCCGACTGATCTCGTCGAAATTCGGTACTGGAGTGACGGTACCTAGGGACGATTGTCTTGATCTTTGGTTGTTGATGTCGTCCAATGCTCTGATATTCGGTAGCAATGGATGCGGGGAACTCCTACTACTGCCTGCCCCGTCGTCGTCGCTCAAGTCGTTTAACCCGTACCTATCTTTACGTCTATTCCTAAGTAAGCCAGCAAGGGTGTCTGCTTCTCCCTTCTCCCCGTATGTGTCCAGTGACCGCCAAATAGAGGACTCCATAGTTGATCTGAGGACACCTTTGTCGAGTTAGTTGTTATTGTACGGTTCGGCGAGCGGGAATGCACAGCATCCTGCGATCACTGTCGCGGCGACTTGTAGCCAAAAAGGTGGTCGTTGAGACTATGCGTATCCGGTGATCTTATCACCCCGCTCCGGATGGGTTGATATGCCTCGGACGAACGACATTGATGGATGTCTTTTGCAGTCATAGCAAAGGGACAGTTGACGTGGTGATTGTGTGATCATGCTTGTTCATGAGCGCCCTAGCGGTGCGGATACAAACTTCTTGCGGGGACCCCACCATATAATATACTTGTAAGTTATCCTTTCAACCTGTCAACAGCTTTGCCGCCACTTCGACACTTCGACCCAAAAGATCAGACCTCCAACCTTCTCTGCCCGTAGCGCTACCGCTCTTGTGCGCTCGTTGATACCGAAATCTATTCTTTCATGTGTTCCAGTGCTCTCTTCGCCGTTACAATGTTTAAATATGCTTCTTGGCCATACAACAGCGCAACTCGCCGGTACATCTATCATTTTATACCTGATCAACAGGGCTCTCGTAATTCACAGAACTTCGATCGAGACCAGAGGTCTTAATCCAAGCAAATCATCCTTCGATCGGCATCAAACCCTTGACCTGCCCGGTCTTCACGTAGAACTGGCGCACGGCTTGCCAGAGCTCCATGGCCATCTCTCTTGTGAGCATGTCCGTTACCAAAGGATATAGTTCTGGCAGGTATTGAGAAAACTGAAAAGGTAGGATCGATTTAGCTGGAATAAGATACGATGAAACGATAATACTTACGCTATCGTCCTCAAAGGTACAGCATCCATGGATAATTTCGGTAACGACGGGAGTCCATGCTATCACATTGCGAGGTTGAGTCTCGGGATCAATAGCATTGAAATCTTTCATGATATGGGTTCCCAGTCTGAGAAGCGCTGGCATGAGCTTGATTTCTGAGGTTGGCAAACCCGATTACTCACGGGACAAGCTGCTTCAATATGTCCTGCCTAGTCGCGATGTGTTCAGGCCGAGGATCGTTATACATTCGAAGAAGAACATTGACCAGAGTCGATGCACTGCTGGACTCTTGCTTCAGCAGATTCGGAAGCTGCTTCATGAATCCTAAAGGTGCAGGAAGCCGGAGTTCAGCTGGTTGTGTTTCAGTGCCGCATGAAGCGAAGGCTGGTCGACTAACCGACTCTCCACAGCGCCATTCGTAGATCTTTATCTGCATTAAACTTTCGTGCAAACTGGTAGCTGTCATCGAGGACACTCATGAAGCGAAGCAGGTGCTTTGCAGGAATTGTATTGTATACCTCGTGGTTCTGCAAGAGCTCGTGTGTCGTCTCGATAAGTAGAAGTTGAAGCACGCATTTAACGATGATCTGCTTGAAAATACGTCTGCGATCCGCCAGAGTCAGCTGGCGAGGAGTCTCATCCATCTGGGTTTCCGGATTCATCGGAGTGAGCAGGGCTGGGGCAACCAAATTGGATGCACCTGAGAAGAAAATATTTTAGCACGTCTTCGGCAACCACGGGAGACTGACACAACGAACCTTCATCCGCCGACGGGTCACCGGGGGCTAGTTCTTTGTCGCTGCGCAGGGTCTCATCGAAGAGCTGATACGCTGTAGTCGTCTGGAAAAGCTGGACGAAGGCAGTCACAATCCGCTCCCATTTCGAAGGACTGAGCTTTTTGACATTGTTTTCAAGCAGCTGCTGAAAGCAAGAAGTACCGATACGTGCCAAAGTATCGTTTTCTGTGCGAACATATCACGTCAGTTACAGGCAAAACAAGGCTGTCTTCGCTACTCACCTTGACAGATGCAGGCACACAGCAAGTCAAGTAGACCGTCTAGATACTCTTGGAGAATTTCGAAATAATGCGTATAAAGCGCGATCATATTCCGCAATGCTGAAATCATGGTAGTCGATAGCCAAACGCTGAGGTCCTCCTGGCTGCTGAACCTCGACACATCCTTCTTTGTTTGGAGAACAGAGAAAATCGGGAACAACACTTCTTGACATATGCTGTTCCAGAATTCGAGGCTAAAGCCGGATCCATGAATGGTTAGGGTTTCGAAAAGGGAGTCCAGGGCCCTGAAGTGGATGACAGGATCAGTGTCGGCCGATCGATCGATGTCCACCTTGATATCACTTACAATCTTCTGACTTCCAGATCCTCGCCTGTCATGATGATATCGTAGAAGGCGAACAGTACCGGGAACCAATACCTCGCCATTTTCTCATCGGCACCTGGCGCAAGCTTGCCATCCGTCGGCTCCTCATTGAAGGGTCGAGTGGTCGACTCTGGGGATTCAAGCAGTTTCGGGACTGTTCCCTGCAGCATGCCGATCGCTTGCAGAGATATCTTCTGGAACTTTGTGACTTTGCTGAAGTCAGTCAGACAGACACAGAAATCTGAAAATGAGCCATATTTAAGAACCAGGTCGAAGTGTTCGCGATATATGGTTGTAACTAAGTCGAAAGCGTAATTGGGGACACGGGCTATCATGTGGAACCTTGCAATCAGTGAACGGCAACTTGGTAATGAAGGCAGGACGCACCAGTAAGAACATGGCTCGCAGCGGAGAAGACCTTGAACATCGTGCTCCAACCAGATCGGAGGTTGTTCACTCTCGCTTGTAACATTTGTTGCAAGCATTGAAGGATCTATGCAAGACGATATGAGTGACTATCGCATTGTCGGTTGAGATCGAATGGACCTACCATCTCTCTACCATCTGCGTTGACATTATTTGTCATGGCATACTCGAAGGGTTTGAGGAAGTCTTTCTGGAAGCGGAAATGCGCTAACTCCTCCTTCTCCAAGAAGCGCATGGCGAGTTGGCGTAAAGCATCCAGTGCGAAGAAGCTGACATTCGGATTGTTATGACAGCAAACCTGTATTGCATTCAATGCAAGCACCGCCAAGTGAGACAGATATCCTCAGGAACAGATAATGCATTGCTCACCTGGTTGAAATGCACGCCGACAATCTGCCAAATGTTCAACCATTCTAGACGGATCCGGCCCATGTTGTAGTATGCGATGTCCACCAGCTTCTGCAGTGAAAACAGCCTCGGCTGAGGGCTCCTTGCAGAAGATTGAATTTCTTCCCACGAAACCTCGCTTAGCGCTTTTACGAAGTCAACAATCGCTGACTAGAGTTGCGACAGTAATGTCAGCGACCGACTCGAGGTCCGAATTTGACCGCGCTTACACCCGATAGATTTTTGCTGGATGAAAACACCATATCCGCAGCGACCGTAACCTGAGTTGACCTACTCTCGTCCGCTACCTCTTCCGCCAATTTGCGGCCGGGTTTCTTCTTGACAGTAGCGCTCCTATAGCCAACAAGCCGGGTTAACAATCTTGCACAAGAGGGATTTGTTGCAGTCTATTCCATCAAAACTCACTCTCGGCGATGTAGTTCAGGAACATCCATGCCTGCAGAAATCAACTGCATTCGCTCCAATTGGCTGACGCAGGTCAACACTTCCCGCCAGGAAGATTTCAGATTATTGCCGTCGGAGATGGCGATGTCCAATAACGTCTTGATAGCTTCTACATTCTTGGGTCGCATCTCCGCGAGGTTACTGAGATAGGTGAACTTTGCAACCGTCGATAGATAGGCGTCCCTTTCTAGCTCGAGATCGAAGATGCCAGCGATTCTGATAGCGTTCTTGAACCCGTCGAGGCAAAGAATGATAGCGGTCATGTCTTCCGTTTCCTGCATAGGTCCGGAGATCGCGGCTAGGCATGGCATCCATGCGACTTCAAACATCGGCCGGACATGCTCGAGGTGGGATGCGCTATAAAAGTGATCATTGTTTTTGCCCGTTCGACGTTGTGTCCTAACCAAAGTCTTGAACAATGCTTCGGCCTTGGTTGCCACAGCCTCTGATTGCAGGACATATGCCTCCTTGTGCAAATCTCTGCCAACATTGGCGAGTGTTCCGGCGAGTCCAGCCGTATTCGCTGTAGGCACGACTTCAATCTCGTCTTTCATTTTGATTTCGTTCTTTTGAATTTCATTGTAGATGTTGCCCAAAAATTCATCGGGAAGATCTTGACCGTCATTGATTCCTCTGTTATTCTTGACGAACTCGACTTTCGACATGCGCTTCGTTTTCAAGTTCTTGTTGTGTGCATCAGTGTTCAGCATGATAACGGAGAATGCCAAGATATATGCGGTATCGGCATTAGCGAACACCGTCGTCGGATTGTTGGCAATGTAACGCTCAGCGAACTTGAGCATGAACCGATCGATTTTTTGCGCTTCTCCAGGGAGACGGAAACTCTGGAGGTATAATCGCACAGCTTCGGTAAAAGGGAGGTCTGTAAAGTCGAGCATGTCCACGAAGGCATGCATTACAGCGACGTGTGTTTCATCCCTACATAATGCAGATGTCAGATGTCCGAAGCTGAGCCAGCAAGGCCGCTTATGCTCACCCTTCACCGAGATACTCTCCAATAGTCGCCTTATTCAGGCCTTCTGTTCTCAACAAAAATCTCGCAATGTCTTCTGGTTTGCTGCTTCGGATGAACTTATGGTCGATCAAATACTGTATACCCTACGAGATGATAACAAATCAGCAAGTCGGACTGGAAACGTAGCGTCGACTCTACTAACCTTTTTCGGCTTGAAATTGAACATTCTGATACCTTCGAGTAACGAGACCTTGCGCTGACGCGCAGATTCAAGTCTTTCCGGATCATCTTCCGGCAACGTGATATCCGCCATCGAAGCATTCGTGCTAGAAGTCATACTCATCCTATGTTCAGAGCGTCTGGGTGTCGTTGCGGATTCGCCATTCATCGAGAACATTTCGTCGCGCTCTGTCACCTTGTTCGCCTGCACCCAGGCTACAAGTGATTTCAACGTTCCAACAACGCATTCGAGGGACTGTCGCTTCAGCCTGGCCTCGCCAGAGAGTCCCGAATACTTTTGGATGATTCGATTATAATCCGAAGAAGTACCGGTGGAGAAGCCCGCAAGAAGAGGCTGGGACAGGTTTTTGCCGTGCTCCGTCAGATCATCGGCTTTGCTGTAAGTCCCTGGCGGGATCTGGCCGATCTTGGCAATCACATTCACCAGACGTTCGTAAATATTCTCGATCGAAGCGCGATCACAGTCGTAATTGATGTAGATGTCGACCAGCATCTGTGGATCCTGGCAGAGTTTTAAGAAGACCGCAAGAGTAGTGGATTTCTGTCGAAGACTGGCATGTCGCATTTCGAGAATGGGAATAAAGATCTCGTTGAAGAGAACCTCGATTTCTTTCTATAAGATTGCAAAACAACATACTCAGCTTGTCACGAACGGATCCCATCGTGGGAAAGCGGTCTCACCTTCAACTGCGCCCTGAGACTCTGCAGCAGGGTGAAAAAGATCTCGATGCTCAATTCAAACACCTGTGGAACCGAACTCAACGCGTTTCTACTTAGACTGAGACAGATATACTGTTTTGTTGCCTGCAAGAAGGGAGTATCTCCGTTCGAAGACGCGGAAGGTATCGTGATACTGGAATCCGCAAAAAGGTCGGAATGCGACCGCAACACGGAAAGGACTAGGTGAAGTGATAAAAGCTTGGATCGAAGATCGTGGGCGCGGGGATCCTTTTCGCTATCAGTCAACGGATGGACGTCAGTTAAATACACTAGCCCTTATTTTCAATGGCTCGTACCTTTCGCTCAGGAGAGGCTCCATATTGAGTTTGCAAAGCGCACGGAAGACCAAGAACGCATCTTTGACGAAAAGTTGCGCTGTCGTGAGGTGCCTGATAGGGCCGTCGGGCTCATCCGGATTCGGCGCGTATAGGGGTTGTGGCTCGACGAGATTCCCATCGGGGGCAGCGACGGAAGCTATCGGCAAAGGATGTGCTGGTAGTTTCTCAAGCGATTGTACACCCTTGTTGTCGAGGTGTATTCCGTCATTAGGGTTCGGGGCTGAAAATGACGTTCTAAGACGCGACACATGGGTCAGATGCAATTTGAATCGAACAAAAATAGGGGTCTCGAGCTTACACGGACAACGCCGTCTTTTCCGGCTCCCTGCTGTCTTCCATCTCCTGTCCCGGTGCTTGACCGTTTGACACATCTTGCAGCTCTGCCGAACTATCCTCTGCGGACACCGGTGTCTTTGTCCGTCCGTTCTGGCTGGTCGGCATCCTCGGCGTTGCCGGACGTGTCCTGGCGGCCTCCCTATCGATCCTCGCAAAAATATGATGCGTCATCTGCGTCAACCCCCCTTGCGCAATCATTTGGTTTGTAGTATCGCTGCTTAGCAGATATACGTTGTAGACTGTCCGCACGGCTTTAAGAAGACTGGACTGGTGTATAAGCAACGTCGGCGAAAGGACGAGCGATAACAAAGCCTTGACGACTTGCAGCCCAACTGCCGGTGATGAGTTCTCCGTATAAGACATGGTGATGATGTGTGCGATCAGATCTGCCAACGGCGGTTGTCCCTCTGGCGGGTACTCTTCGTAAAAGAATGAGTGTGACACGAGCTTTGACAGGAGGTCGAGTGCTGGAATGATGAGCTTTTCCGAATGCGTCTCGCAACCTAGTCGCAGCGGCTCGAGGATTGCTCGAGGTTGGGTGTATGCCTCGTTGCCTTTACATAGATCGAGCGCTTTCTGCGCAGCTTGCTGAAGCGTCGGGTTCTTCTTCGCCTCTTTCGATTCCGCGATGGTCTCCAGCCCGGGAATGATCAACGCCGCCGAGAGTTGCGGACCGCCGTGCATGGATGTTCTGGGGAGCGATATACTAGTCCGGCTGGACTGCGTTCGCATTTGTTGGCCACCAAAGATGGAAGATGGAGGGCGAGTGGCTGGTGGTGATTCTACGCGCGCGGGAGACGACGTTACTGCTGGGGGAGGTGGTCTTTGTTCCTGTTGGATAGTTGGTTCAGGTACACTAGTTGACTCTTTCTGGGTGGGCTGATTTTCGAGCTGATCATCCTTGTCGGGAATTGGCGGGGGACCAGTTGAATCAGATCCTGATGCTGGATCCTGCCCCGTTTCATCTTCTCCTGCTGTCTGTTCCTCCTGTTCCTTCACTTCTTGTTCCGGCTCATTCAAGCTGACCTCGGCCATCTCATCCAAGGACACCCGGTCCTCAACGGCTGGTTCGGGTTCGTGCTCCACGTCCATATCCGCAGGTTTCTAGGGGCAGGCGGGAGAATGAGTTGCTTGAGGGCGAAAGAGAGGGAAGAACTCGCAGCGTCCGTGATATCATACCCGCAGACAGTAGTCATACAGCTCATCACGCTGCAATCGCGTTCGGCTTAGCCGCGTTGCGCGGACATGTTCTTCGCCTTCTCCGTCCGCCCTTGAGCCATGTCTATTATGTGCGGTAGCTGTCACGGAGTAGGTCATCAGTATCCCCTACATCCGGCCATATACTCACCGGAAGACCAGTCACCATCTTGCTACCATGGCATCCTCCAATGAGAACCCAGCAGCACCCAATGGCGACGTCCCCGCGACCACCAACGGCAATGCACAAAAGAAGACTGCAAAGTCCAAAAACGCTCTTCGACGACAGAAAGCAAAGGCAAAGAAGGTTCATGGAGACACTCAGTCGGATCGAGAAGGCTCCATTGCCACCACAGGATATGCCACAGAAACCGATGTGGAGACGGATAATGAAGGCCAGACCTCGTTGGTGACGCCTTCTACTTCGGTAGACGATCTGATAATCGACACCAGTGATCCGGCCTATGCGGAATTCGCGGCAATTATGGACAAGTTCCAGGGCACTGATGCGGAAGATGTTGCGCAACCAGAGGTAGGACAGTTCGAGCAACCCCTGTGCTCCAACCTTGACTGACACATTTGGCCTTCCAACAGGATGAGGGGCCCAAAAAGGCGGAAATCATCTATTCTGACGAGGAAGACGATGACGAAGATGAGAGGGAAAAGGCAGTGACCAATGCGCAGAGGTTGAGCAAGAAGAAGAAGCGGCAATTGGCCGTAAGTTCGTTTCCGGGTCTTCCCATCCTTGCGATCTAACCGTTTCATGCTGCTATTTACGACTTGTAGAAACTTTCCGTAGCGGAACTCAAGACTCTGGTCAGCAAACCTGAAGTAGTCGAATGGTTTGATACCGATGCGCGTGACCCTCGACTGCTGGTGGGCCTCAAGTCGTATCGAAAGTGAGTAGCGACGTGCTTGATGACTTACAACCGGTCAGTATGCTAATCTCGTATGGATTATAGTACCGTTCCAGTCCCCGTACATTGGTCACAAAAGAGGGAATATCTGCAAGGGAAGCGAGGTATTGAAAAGCCACCTTTCCAGCTACCCCGTAAGTTTATCAGCTAAACCTCTAAGAGCCGCAATCTCATTCTGATTTTTCATTCTCTGAATCCATCAGCCTGGATCGCGGATACCGGTATCGCCGATCAAAGGGATGCCGTGAAGGAAAAGGAAGCGGGTATGAGTCTCAAACAAAAGACTCGTGAAAGAGTACAGCCCAAGATGGGCAAGATCGATATCGATTATCAGAAACTGCACGATGCCTTTTTCAAGTATCAGACAAAACCCAAGATGTCCAAGTTTGGCGAGGCGTGAGTTTGTTGGCTCTCTCTTGATCTTTTACACACATGCTGACTAGTGTCCCTTAGGTATTACGAAGGAAAAGAGCTGGAAACCGATCTTCGGATGAAGAAACCTGGAGAGCTATCTGAAGAACTCAAGGAAGCGTTGTCCATTCCGCCACTAGCTCCGCCGCCTTGGCTCATTGCTATGCAGCGGTACGGTCCGCCACCCAGCTATCCCAACTTGCGTATCCCCGGTCTCAATGCACCAATCCCGCCGGGGTGAGTAGCTTGAAAGGAGATCCTCTCCGTAAACCTTGCGCCGAGCTGACTTTTCGGTTCGTGTCCAGAGCACAATGGGGCTTCCATCCCGGAGGATGGGGTAGACCGCCTGTAGACGAGTATCAGAGGCCGTTATACGGTGATCCTTTCGGTGTTTTGGGCGATCAAAACCAAGGTGTAGGTGTCTCATCGCGTGCCAGCCGAGCATTCTGGAACACTTACAGCGTGTTTTCCTTGTTCAGAACGCTGACGATGTAGAGAAGGATCTGTGGGGAACTCTGGAACCCGAAGCTGAAGGTATGCTATTTTCCTGATGACTTATCGAGTTGCAGCCCATCTGAAGGCGATTGTCCGGCATTTCCAGAATCCGAGGAAGAGGAAGAGGAGGAGGAGGAAGAGGAAGACTTGCTTGATTCAGGCCATGCACCCGACGAAGGACTCCAAACACCATCAGGACTGGCAACACCCTCTGGCCTCAACTCTGTCACGTCGACCGTTCCGGGTGGTCTCGCGACGCCCGACTTTTTACAACTTCGAAAAGAATCTCGGGCGGAGAGCGATGTTTCGGCAACTCCTGTGCCGAGAGATTTGTACCAGGTCATTCCCGAAAGACAGGCAACGGCCTCCGGCTTCATGGGCAGCTCCACAGCTTACGACGTGTCGTCAATAAATGCTCCCTCGCAAGGAGCCAGAGTGCTGGGGCAGGAAGATCGTGGTATCAAGGTAAGTTGTCCTATTCGGTATGACCTCAGTAGAATCTAATGCACACTCTTATAAATAGAGAAAGGCCGATGCTGCGGTTTCTATCGATCCAGAGGCTCTGGAGGGCATGTCACAGGAGCAATTACAAGCTCAATACGATGCCTCTCGTACCGCCTCTAGCAAAGTGCACGTTCCCGGAGCAGACGCAAATCGATCAGAGTTTGACGATGTCATCGCTAAGGAGAGTGCAAAGAGGACGAGAACGAGGGAAAAGGAAAGAGAAAGGGGTGGTGGCCGGGACAAGGAAAAGTTCAAGTTCTAGAGAAGAACCACCCAATTGGCTTCTGCAGCCGTACATGTTCTCATCGTATGGTTTACCTCTTGTTGTCGTCTGAGGTCAGACTTCCGTAAGACGGCCCACGGACTACAGAAAATCTGAACAAGACGTTGCGATCGAAGACATGGAATGTTACGCGCCCATCATGCTGGCGCCCTGTGTGTACGAGCATTGCCCAAACGCCTCGTCCATTCGCTCTGCTTATTATTGAGTCAAAGTACTGCGGACGAGTTAAAAGGGTGATAGCGCCATGTTGCCGCGAGATTATGAAGATTGTTGATCAAAAAGGTCATCAAACAGCAATATCGAGAGCCACGAGCCTAAGTCACGTGCCAGCGTCTAACGCCTAAGTTTCTGACCTCCACCTGTCGGCGATCATACACTCAACCCACCAGCTAACCAACCAGCTACCCATTCCTGAATCCTTGATCTTTCTATAACGTTCTGACGAAGTTGGCCAACTATCATACCTCCCAGGACACACCCATACCAGTGCAATCTATCCCCATCGCTACCACCTCAACGTCTCCGAAATGGCTCAACACTCGACCAAGGGGCTGAAAGCAAAAGCGGCGACAGGAGGAAGGAAAACCTCGGGCAAAACGAAGAAGGGTGCTCGTTGGGTCCCACCCAAGGGCAACGACAAGATTCAGCAAGTGGTTCGACAAAAGGTGAGCTCGGATTGACGTTGTGAGTTGGTTTGGGGCTGACATTCACCCCCTTTCTCGCAGAAATTGTCCACCAATATCAACAACAGCATCGAAAGGCAGATGGTTCAAGCCGCATCAGCTGGTAAGCTGACCATTTTGAAGACCGCCGGAGGAGACCCCACGACCAGTAGAGATGGGTAAGTCCGACCTATAATTCCTGGTGTCGTGATCAGATCCAGAAAGTAACTGACATGCCACTCTATTATAGTAAGAGCAAGGCCAAAGCTACCAAGTAATTCGGGTTATGCATCACCTAGATTTCAGGTTTTACGAGGTTGTATACCGTTAGATACGGGATGTTGTTCGCTATCGCATTCACTTAAGCTTGTGTATTTGAGTCTACAACTCGTCGTGCGACAACGCCTCCTCTACGATATCGTCAAGTTGTTCTCTCTTGACCCGGTCGTCGCCATCTACTCTGGACTTGAGCTCAGACCAATCCATAAACTCGGGACCATCTGCCCCGAATTCGAATCCAATACCGCCAGAGGCGCCTCCCATGTCTCCGAGCTCTATAGCCTCCTCGGGATCAGGAAGAGTGTCCTGGGCAACAGGTGGTGCGGGCTTTATACCATCAGTGCGTGTTTTCGCAGCCTGTGATACTCCTAGGGATCGCCGAAGCAGCGATTCAACGCGGTCGAAATATCTGGAAGGACGACAAGATCAGTCGCCGGTGCCATTTGCCGTCCGATCGTGAGCTTACGTGTTTGTATCGGATACCATGAACCCGCTTCGAATCATTGCTGTATCCAGTAGAACTCGAACCGTTTCCCGAAGCTCCTCTTCTTCGTGACTGGTGGTCGACGACCCCGGATCCTCGTCCGTTTCAGCGTCATCGGTGGCAGGCAAGTCGTACACCCGCTCAAGTAGTCCTTCAACGAGAGGAGATTTAGGGTTGATTTCCAGAATCTTGGGCATCTGCATCATCATCTGCATCATCTTGTCATCCTCTCGTGCATTGGCCATCATGAGCTTTTGCATATTTGCGCTCCATCCGTTGTTGTCTGATTTAACAAGTTTCAGTCACTCCGTCTGCCGGAGTGAGTGGAACCACTTACCGGCCACGATTGCGCACGCAGACTTGACAAGTCGGTTCGTAAGAACAACTAGTTACCAGCGAGACGTTAAAGCAGCACAATGGTGTCCTGGCGAGGCCAACTTACCATCGCCGATCTGCCCTCGCAATTCCTTCTTGAGCCATTCGAGCAAAGGCCTGAATGCTTTCTTCTGCATTTCGAGTTCAGCCTTTTCTTGCGCATCCTCGTCTTCGTCTCCGTACTCGAGTCCTTTCTTGGCTACATCCTGCAGCTTCAAGCCACTGTATGGGGCGAGTGATACAGTGATCAGCATCGTCTCTATTCCGTGGGGATGCACTTTGCTTACCGGTAGGATACCAATTGAGCCATGACAGTTTCATCAGCAGGCGCATTGAGCAGGAGAACTTCATAGCCTCTTGCAACTGGTTTTTCAATCAACGGAGATCTGGCTAGATTCTCGGCAGATTCTCCGACTCCGGCCAAAAAGTAGATTTGTTTCTGTCCATCTCGCCGGTTATCCGTGTACTAGCGTAGTCATGAGCGGTAACAGGAAATTTAGCCGGAGCAGTCGCGGAACAAAGAAGCTTCATCGCCCACCTCTTCTAGGGACACCGACTCCTTCCGCGTGCTCGCGAATCGCAGCAGACCCGCGAGCTTGATTCGATCTTTGGGATCCGCCTCGACCATTCCAATCCGAATAGCGTTACCAATCGTCTTGTGGATCTTATCCCAGTTTTCAGGTTCATCGCGGGTGATCTTGGTAAACATTTCGATCGCCTTTCGAACGAGGATTTTCTTCAGTTGCCGAAGGAAACGATTGTTCTGCAACGTTTCTCGGGAAACATTGAGTGGCAGATCATCAACATCAACGACGATCTTCAGGAAGCTAAGCCATCTAGGCAAATAATCTTCACCGAGGTCGTCAGTGATGAACACCCGCTTGACCATAAGCTTGATGTTTCGGAAAACACCTGGACCCTTGTTCCAAAAGTCCTCTGGCAACTTCGCAGGGATGTACATCATGGCTCGGAAGGATACGCCAGATCCGGAATCTCCTTTCCAGTGCGTCCAGCCTGAGGTCTCTGCGCCTGGTGTTGGATCGAGAGCCTGGTAAAACTCTCTGTATTCCTCCTCAGAGATGGCCTTTGGCTCCTTCATCCAAAGAGGCTGCTTCTTGTTGAGTTTGATCCAGCCTTCTTCATTGACTTCTTGCTCGGTATCGGTACTGTCGGGCGCAGAATCCTCGGTTTGCCGCAAATAGATTGGGAACTTTGAAGAGAACTGAGAATGCTTCTCCACCAACTCCTTGAGCTTGTCATTATCGAGAACCCAAGCGTTGTCTGAGCCGGCTTCAATCTCCAGCACGACTTCGGTGCCACATGGTCCTTCCACGAGCAAGCTGTTGCCTCGAGGATCCGCATAGACGACAAATTCTTCGCCTGAAGCAGTCGATTCAAAGGTGTATTGAACCGGCTCCGGGTTCTCTGTAGTCGCGGGTGGAATGGAGGAGACTCTAACCGAGGGCGAAACCAAGAACGTAGAGTAGAAACCGAGTCCTGAAGCGCAAGAGGCGGATGATGAATAAGCCTATCTCTTCTGCAATCTAGGGAACTCACCGAATTGTCCAATCAAAGCCGAAGTATCGTCGCTGGCCTTCTTGACCCACTCTGAGGTGTCCGATCTTGCAATAGTGCCGAGATTTTTGGTCAACTCTGCTTTTGTCATACCAATTCCCGTATCCCTGATGACAAGTTGACCACTCTGTCCATCATACGATCTCCGAGCCTCAATGGTGATGTTTCCCTGCCAGCCATCCATATTGTAAGATCCCTCCGTCAAGGAAGTGAGTCGAAGCTTTTCCAGCGCATCTTGGCTGTTGGACAAGAGTTCTCGGAGGAAAATATCTTTTTCGCTGTAAAGTGAGTGGATGACGATGGACCGTAGCTTTGCGATATCAGACTGCGAGATGACATGTCAGGTCTCCTGGAAGAGGCTTCGTGGCGAGAAGAGGGGAAACTCACTTCGTATCGGTGTTTCTCCACTTGTCCAGCCACCTCGTCTGCCGCAACCAGGCCAGCTGCTAGCGGAAGCCAAGCAATGAGAGAGGAGATTCTCATGGCGTCCGAGAGTCGGATGGACGAACGACAGCGAGCAACGAAGAATACTTGACCTGGCGTATTCGTCATATGAGGTTGTGGGACAATCTACCTTGTTCTCTCTCGATTGGTGCCTCGTGGAATTTGGAATCGCCCGGCCCCCGACCACCCGCGCAGCCCGGTCGAGTTTCGCTGACGTTGTTCTCGCTCGGTTCATGCGCTCGTTGTCGCTCGGTCAAGGTTCAAGGTTCAAGAAATGCAACAGGGGAGTCCCAATCAAAGGTCCGATCCGTCCGATCTAGTCTATGGTTTTCTATGGTTTTCTCTGCAGTCCACGGCGTGAAACCCAGACATCATTTATTATACATCACGGCCAACGAGATACAGTACAATCAAACAAAGTAACCCAGAGCGACACGAAACAAGGATTTCGAAATCAAATAACAACGGGTAAAGGGAAACCGAAGTGCAAGCGATGCAGCCTACTTGCTATTCACGATGACGGAAACCGAAACCTAGAGCAAAACTTCGAGCGCCCGCAAACGGAGACATGCGAGGCAAAGCCGTCGACCCTTTTATTGGGCCTTTGGCTTTCGTCCCCTCTTCTTGGCGGGAGTCTCTTCACTCGACGCAGGTGCAGCCTCTGTCTTCTTGCTCTTCTTGTCCGTTTTCGAAGTTTCGGCTGCGACGGGAGTAGCGGCGGCTTTCTTGGAGGAAGAAGCGGGTGTAGGGGCAGCAGCAGCAGCCTTGGGCTTTTGCTGGGACTTGCTAGGCGTGGCAGCGGGCGGCGCAGCAGCTTCCCTCTTTGCCCTCTTTGCAGGGGGTTGAGGTGCATCCTCCTCGTCATCCTCATCATCCTTTGTGTCTTCCTCCTCGGTTTCCGACGAGTCACTCGAGCCGGACGCGGTAGGTGCAGATTCGTCTTCGTCCGAGTCGGCTTCAGAAGCGGTTTCGGCTTGCGGGTCGACCTGAAGCGAACGGCAAGACGGCGCAAGGTTAGGGTTCTGGTTTCCCGAGCATCATGGCCGAGAGCACGTACGGGCTTGGCTTCGGAAGCTGCGGTTTCGGTGGAAGTAGCAGCAGGGGCGGCCTGATAGTCGTGGAACGGTGCTAAGTCAGGCCGTGGTCTGTGTCTAAAACCATTATGCAACTTACTGCAGCTGCGCCGTTTTCATGCGAGGCCTTGTACTCTTGTGTCTTGCCCTTCCATTCCTTCAATGCAGCAGAGAAGTTGTCGTTGTAAGGCTGATGTATTCCAGTAAGCAGATCAGCGTGCTGGTTGACCGTGAGTCCAGTCGATCAGCTCACCTTCTTCTCCTCGTCTGGAAGACTGCCCCATTGTTCAGTAACCAATCCAACCAAAGCCTTGTGCGGCATGTCGGGATGAGCCAATCTCAACTTGGGCATCTGATCCATGGAGTACGCAAGGTATCCAGTCACAGGTCGCTTGGGCGCATCCGGGTCCTTTGCCTTTTTCTTGTCGGCAGCCTTTCGCTTCTTACCGGCGTCAGCGGCAGCGGGAGGTTCCGAAAGGGCATGAGGAGCGAACTGGAGATATGCTCGGACGGAGGTAGTGGCTTGCTCCATGGCTTCTGCGACGGCGGACAGAGAGTGGAGCATCTTTGAGAAGCGTCGACTCAAAACGTAAGTCTTGCGTGAGAGACATCACTGGAGGGCAACGTACCTCGACGCGCTTTGCTTCAACATCATCAAAGCTGGGAGTATCAGCCTTCTTCTTTCCGTTGGGAGCCATTTCGTAGTCTGGATGGGCGTGACGATGTGGACGATAGCGGTCGTAGAGGACGATATCATGAAACGGGGAACGGCAGAACGTCGTGATTAGTAAACGCGTGCTGATATGACGACAGCAAGGACACTTACAGTATTTATCTGGTCAAGTGGGTTGTTCGCAATGCGAGCAAGGAGCAATAGTAATCTAGAGCTGACTGTTTATGCTGATCAGAGTGTATTGATGATCAAGCGTTGTTTCAAAGAAAAGGATCAACAACGTTGGTTCTTGTTATGACCTATCGAGTCAAAGAAAAAGACAGGAAAAACAAGCTAGCCAACAAACGCGTACAGCCTTCATCTTTTGCGTGCCAACCCATCCGTCAATCAATCTGCAGCGCGTCGTTGATTATTGATCACAATTGTTAGGCTCACCCTCTCAAATGAGTCTTCCAGCTCTGGACAACGGTTTGAGACAAGCGGGATAAGTGATCGAACAAAGTTGTAGCTCTGGTAGAGTATTCTTGGTTTTACTGTTTCTTCTGCACCGTTTGTAGCTATTCATTGCAGTTCTGGCCGCAGCATGTCGTTCAAGACACCTCCTCTACGAAGCGCTTTAGCGGCGTTCGGTGCCCCATGCTCTGCCAGACCACGGGTCGGTCGTCTGTCGCTGCACCATGCACAATTCAAATGCACATCGTCAAACATCCTCCTCCCGCTACTACAACGACAGCGCAAAGCCATATCGTGCGGATTATCACCGTCGACGAGGTCGCTTTGTTCCTCCAGCTCATGCTGGAAAGCAGCACCTCCCGCCGCTTCATTCGCTTCTACGCCTCCGCCCCTACCAATACTGCCGCGTCCATTAGGCGTTGAGTACCCTCCGTCGACCGCCAGCAAGACATGGCAAGAGAAGAAGGAGGAACTCTTGGATCGGGAACGACACTTGGCAAAGCGGAAAGCTTTGTGAGTTGGGCTCGCCGGTTGTTGTACCGTGAGGTTGACTATACTCTGTGCGAATGTAGAGTCAAGGAAGCCACGCAGGGTTACTTTCATGACTTTCACGAGATTCGAAAGGAAGGTGGACACGGTGGAAAGACGTGGCTGGCACCGCCCGTGCTAATCCGCCAGGATGTATGTCGCACTTTCATTGTCCCCTCTGTTTCTTCGCCTCGTCGCTGAGCAAGTTCACTGCAGAAAGCGCTCTATTTTCCAAACATCCAGGGGACGGCACTGGCGAGCCGCAAGACTACACATACGACGGATCTGTTCAGAGGGAGGGTCAGCGTCGTCACTGTCCTGACAGCTAGAGTATCCGAGGTATGTATTTTCGCACCGTCATATCTGCAGACGTCCGACTGAATATTGTCCGTATCCAGGAGCACGCAAATAGCTTTGTCGCAGACGTGCTGGAAGATTGGGAAGAAGATCCGTTGTTCCGTTACGTTCAGGTATGACCAATCGGTACCCACCATCCTAGACAATGCGCTAAACGCTTATTTCGTGCGACTCCAGGTCAACCACCAGTCCAACCCGCTAAAATCGCTGCTTCTTCAACTATTCATCTCGGGACTGAAACGATCGATTCCAGAGCACCGATGGTCAGGGTACATGATAGCCGGAGGTGATTGGGGAAGTGTAAGTCTTCCGCGCCTCACTCGTCCTCGTATCCCCCACTCATTCCTCCTCGTCATCGCAGCTCAAGGAACCGCTCGGGATCACAAATAAGCACGTCGGATACATCTACCTCGTCGATCCGGAATGCAAGATCCGATGGGCAGGGAACGCATACGCAACGGAAGACGAGAGGCAAGGGCTGAGAAAGGCGGTGGCGGTGTTGATGGCGAGGGTACGCGAGGGCAAGGAGTCGGGGGCGGTCGCTCCCCCTCAAGGATCTGAGACGCCATAGAGTAATTAAGTATGCGATTTCTCATACGTACTTGCTGTCGACGCGGAAGACAGCCCACGAGCTGTATGCTTATCTAGCTCTAGATGGCATCCAAGCTGATCTCTACCGCAAAGATTGTTTTTGAGTCATAGCGTGTTTCTCTATTCCGCATCGAAATACTGGCTCTCCTGGTCAGGTCATTCGTCCCCAGTTCCACTGTCGTGAATCATGGTTTCCATGAAGAATATCCTGGAGGAGGCGCTGCGGTTACATCGTGACAAACTGAGCTTGTCATGCCTACCTAGCGAAAGTGGGACTGATACAACTCGTCCTTGAGGACATGGTCTATGAGGGTGAGATACTACGTATCGATATTCGTACCGTGAATCTTGCGCTCTGGGACCGCATCGTCTAGTCGTTCTTCCAGCTACCTGCAAATAAATGCTCTACCATCGCTTGATTATCTAGGAGCAATGCGGGTATCAATTTCGAGCCTTTGATATAGTAGCTCCCAGCGGAAATCTGGCGGAATAGACCCACCAAACGGGCTTTTTGCACCAAAGAGGCCAACTCCTGGAGAGAAGCCAGTCACAGGCAATATCAGGACTTCGCCGATGCGTAATGGCTCCTGTAAGTCCTTCAAATCGGTCCAGCGCAAACCAAACTTGACCCGGAGGTACCTGGAGGGGAAAGCCGTTCAAAGCGTACCATACCACGACGAGAGCGATCTTGGTCTGACATACCTCAGAACAGCATCCGTCCAGACTCCCGGACCTGTCCAATCCATAACGCCAACTGGTCCCCCTTCCTTGGGTTCACTCAAGATAGTCGCTTGTTTAACTTGCTCCGCTCTTTCCGGTACTCCGGCTTCGAGGAGGCTTTGCACCAGCTGCGGTTTCTGATGATGCCATTTGATTGCTTCGGCGGTTCTATGGGTGATATGGCGAACCACATCGAGAGCTATTGGATGATGAGGCGTGGAACTAATGGTCCATTGCACGATTTGCACCTGCAAAATGAATCGGGCACATGCATACGATGAGCATTAAGATAGAGTAAATGAGCAACAGACTTACTGGACGCGCCCACCAATCATGCCAATCCTCTCGGTCTCCGACATCTGCTTCAATTCCGACAACTACACTGGGCGGTCCCAGATCATCGTTTCCTATTCCCTGCCATCCAGCTCCGAGCTCGAGTCCACTATCGTTTCCATACAACCAGCCCCGGCCATCGTTCCACAATCGTGCACCATTACCCCAAGCAGATATGGGTTTCAGTCGTCTGGTATCTGTGTCCGAATATATTCCCCCTTCTAGCAGGAGCAAAAGATACCGAAGCATGTCGGAATGCTACGATGAGGAAGGAAACATGACGTGGATCAGCTGAAGGTCGTAGAATAGTTGCAGATCAAAGCCTTAACCTACCAAAATGCCGCTTGGCAAGAGATCCCATACAGCTTTCAGTCGGCTTTCTTTCAAACTTTTTGCGACATAGCGGGCGGCATCCCCGTCATTCAAGAGCTTCCAATCCCACCCTTCCCCGTTGTCTTTCCAAGATGCCACCGGGGCGCTGTCCGCATGTTCCGAGTTCGCATCCGTCTGCCATATGTTCCTCGTACCTGCTTGTTCACCGAGTCCTGGTAGCCTACTCTTGTCGTCCTTCAAGTACAGGTTCGGATGCGAGTTATCGGTGTATTGATCCAAAGACATATGCAGCTCGGACCGCAGGTATTCGGGTATGGCCAAATCGATAAAGGTGGAAAGTGAGTTGACGTAGTCTTTCAACGTTCTTGAACCGTAGACATAAGCGTTTTCGGCTTCTTCTCCCAGAGCCGAGTGCACCGTTGGATTCAGCACGTTACGTTCCAAAGGTATCAATCCTTCAAGAAGATCTGCTGCAGTCGATGAAGCTGTGACCTCGCCAGCGGATGCTTTCGTCTTCGAGTGCTGTATCATTTCGCTTGCGTCCAAGCTTTCGTCGACATACTGCTGTTTCGCCGTGTCTGTCGTAACATCATGGTGTGATGCCTCCCAGTCATCCCAGACTGTCACGGCGGTCCTCCCATTGTTCTGCGATAGAAATAACCAACAGCCGAAGATACTGCAAATTGCCGAAATTCGAATGAGATGTTTCCTCCTCGATGGCCGAAGAATCGAGTCAAGCGATCCATATTTGGAAGGTCCGGACGAAGATGCAATATTTGGGTAAAAGGTATTGTTTGTCGGGAGGACCAGATCGCTGTCTTTCCTGACAAGCGGCATAAATGCGTTGGAAATCATCGCAAGAAAAAATGACTTGTAGAAAGATAACACTGGATGATAAGGCTGTCCGTTTGTCGATAAAGACCGAAGTTTGGTTTCGAGCTGACTGCTATACGGTAGATGGCGATCCGGGCACGTGGATACTACGGAGTAACCGAGTTTCCCACTTCTGTTTGCATGCGTTGAAGGTATCGTCCTTTCGTACGATGTTTCGATTGTCCAAGGCGAATCGCAGTAATGAATCTTAGCTGCGGAAAGATGCCGTTGTCGATGGTCAATTGCCCCTGGGGAGAGGAGACACAAGTACCCGTTGATGTCTCGAGTAGCGAGTGGTGTTGAGCATGGGATGGTCGTCCGGGTAAAAGGGGTCAAAGGGATGAAAGGAGGGGTTGCAGCAACGACTTAAGGACGATAACATGATAACAACGGAAAGTTAAAACTCTGTCTTGATTGCGCAGAGCTAGAACCATTCGCAGCACCTGTTCCACCGTAATGTGCCAAAGTTGCGCAAAATTATGGATGAGCGTCATTGCGACCGAGATTGGGCGGAACCAAATGACGTGTTCCGCCACCGTTGCATGCATGTCGCACTCGCAATGTCACGCACGGGTCATGTTCAAGCTTCAGGTTGTTCAAGCAATCCAGCACTGCTGCCTCCCCCGTCGTTCCCCTTACTGTGAATAACGAAGTCGTATCGATCGCCCTACGATGGTCCCGGAGCTAATCCACTGTCAAAGTGGAATTCAACGTCGCCAAAGACAGGTCGCAGGCCCAGGCATGGGTACAGGAGCAGTCGCGTGGAGACCGGTACCCAGGGGAGCTAAGCAGAGTCAGTCGATGCGTACACCCCTCCTAATCCTGGATACCAAGTTACTTGACGTGAGGCACATTCATTGCGAATATGACATGGACCATCTTGGTGGCCTGGTAGTTTGCAACAGTGAAGACGACTCTGCAAACAACTCTGCAAAGTTTGTCTTCCGGATGAACAATACCCCTAGGGATGAACCCTCACCCAGTGGTTGCATCCAGGTGGAGTCATAAAGGCCAAAGTACACAAAAAACGAAGATCGAGCGACACATGTTACAACGCTTATCCCCCGAAGGAATTAGCATAAATCACCCAAAAGGATGCGTTAGATATTTATTATAGCTGATGCAACCAGAGCAACGGCATGACGAGTCACAGAAGTCATCTCATTGGGAAGCTTTGTATAAAAAGGCCGGTGTCCACCTGCCCTTCATCGTCGGACGTTGCTGAGAGGGTTCAAACGTCGCCAAAGACAGCGAATCAGCTAGTATTCTGTCAGAGTGGCGCAGGGCGGACTAACCTCGAGACCGGTGCCAGGGACAAGTTGTTCTGCTTTCACAAGACCAAGCACGTCTTCGTTATCCTGATCACTGTGCATGTATTCCATCCTCCAAGGGAGATTTTCTGGGATCGCCGTCCGGTTGTATTGTTGCAAAAGCTGTTTCCATTTGTTCTGAAAGTCCGGCTTCTCAAACTGTTGCCTGATAGCCTCGTCGCCTTTCAAGTAGCGCTTCCACTCTTCAGTCATATCAGGCATATTCTGCTTCCTCTGGGGCAAGTATCCTGGTTCCCAGCTGAAAAGATAGACCCTTTAGGAATCGCATAGCGAATAACTGACCACAGCATTCGGGATCACTCACAAAGGTTTAGCCGAACCGAGTCCAGGCTGTCCCCCTTCGCCCAGCCATTGTTGGCGGAATTCTCCACCGCCGTCGTAGTGAATCGCCTTGCGCATCCCGCTATGAGCTGCAGCATTCACCCCCTGTTCGTGGAACAATGCGTCCAAAAATTTGTTCGTGTCCTCTTCTGTTGCCCCGTATCTATCCTGTAGGAGCCACTTGAAGCCTTGGGTCCCTTGATTGGTGCGTGCATGCATATTCGCCGAAGAGATTTCTTTCTCAATACCGCGACAACACTCTTCAAACCCTTTCGGATCCAGCATTTGATAATCGGGATTCGCTGTTCGGTTTTTTCGAGCGTTGCTATGTTCCTCCAGCTCCTTTATGTAAGTTCCGAGTTTGACAATGAGTTTTCTCAACGATTCCGATGGGGCTCTGGCACCGGAAAGCTTCCCTAAATGAAGTAGTGGGTTTCAGACTCTGGTTGTTGCGCGTTTGGCAACATCGTGATCGCCAAGTCCGCACTTACTCGCCGAAGTTTCGTATCCCCCCTTGTAGTAATCTTGATGCCAGCCTAGGTATTGCCTGCCTTCCATCTCGAGCTTCCGTGCATACCACAGTATGTCGAACCGCACCATATTGTTGTCTTCGCCTCCCGCAGGACCAGACCCGCCGAAGGCAAATCGTGAACTGGGCTTGGGAATTTCTCGCAGGATGGCGTCATCTGCCAATCTCTGTCCCCTCTCCTGCCAGATGATTTTCACTTGGTTGCAGTGACCGAAATCAGCGACAGTATGGCTAGAATACTACCAAATACTGTTGCTTACTCAATCGGCGGCGTTGCTGTTTCCTCTCGTCAGGATGCTACCGGCCGGCGCTCAACGGATGTTAGTGGCGATGCTTTCGGTTCTTGAACTTTTCAAGATGAGACCTACAAAAGCGAATGATCCGAAGAAAGGACTCGCACTGATAGCCAAAACCATGGTGCGCCATCCACATATCACCCTGAACCAACTGCGAGGGCATCAGTGTTAGCAAGTGCCGCTGGAGGCGTAGAATGGTTTAGGGTTTCGTAGACAACGTACCCAGGCCTTACAATAGCCACCCATCCCTGTATCATGCTGTTATGGGAGCGTCAAGGCATCTGAGTAGCTGAAAAGTCCCCAAGATCTTCACTTACCCAAGAAGCTGATATACGACAAAGTATAACAGCCACTGCCGAACGTTTCCTATTCCAGAGATGCCAGATGACGACACCTTGATCAGCGACAATGCGTTTGACTTTTGTTCGAGCTACTAACCTCCCTCCGTGTATTTGCCGCCCGGCTTACGTTTCATATCCGCTGTCATGGCTACGATACCCTTTAGACTGCTTTGTAGTGGCAAAAGCGCAACCAAAAATTCGCTAAGATAGGGAGTCGCAGCAGGTGGCCCAAAAACAAAGAGGATCACGTAGATCATAAGGCAGGTCCCCACCAATACGTATACACTGGAGCCCATTTCCGCCGAGGATTGTGTTATCATCTCACCCATGAAGCCGTAGTGATTTTTGAGCTGTCATGGCCGGTGACTGATCAGTCTCGATGAAAAGCAGTTCCGAAGCAGGAGAACGTACAGCTTCCACCATAATCATGTGTTTCAACCGCTTTTCATCCTCTTCTTCTTCTCCCTGTGTCCAGAAGTAGGCCTCAGCCTGAAGAATGATGACTGGGCCTACTCTTGTGCTTACTTTGGTCAAAGGCATCCCTCGCCATCGCCACTGAGCTTGTTTGGCAATATCGCTCAAAAGCTTTGACGACGATACCTTAGGCTCAACGGCTTGTGAGCTGTGTACACCCCTTTCTTTAAACGGTTTTTGACTGGGCTTGATGAATGGTTGCACCCAAACTTCACCGTTGGGCCGAATGCGCACAAGCCGCCATTTCCATCCCTTTTTGGCGCGACGCAAACGAAGGTCCGCAAAGTCATAATTCCAGCGATAGTCAAGCGTATCGGACCACCTATCATAGAACTCTCGATCTTTGTCACCCCAGAGAGGTATATCGAGGCCCAAAGCCTGAACGGCTGCTTCGCAGTTGGCCTCTGCATCTTGAGGGGTTGACTTTCTGCCTTTGGGCTTGAACGGGCCCCTATCAGCCGGCAATGCATTGTTACGCTTGATCCAGGCGGTAACCTCGTCTATGACCGGTACGTCGGTGTTACCCAAAGCCAGACGTTTCGGGTTATTCTCTGGCCCATCCAGATTGGCTCTGCGATGAGGGAAGTCGTTAGTTGGCGCAAATCAGGCGAGGACAGAGGCGCATACCTCGCAGGCTCAGCTGGGAAGCGACTCCACCTGTTCAAGGCTGACTGCGTTACAAGCCATCGCTCAACATCAGCATCATCCTGCAAGTCCTCATCATCAGGATCGCTGTCGCTGAAGTAGGGCTCGTCGGGGGCTACTTGAGGTATTTGCTGTGCTGGACCAGCCATACTGCGAAATTAGCGTCTTCACGGAATCTTGTTGAGAAGAGCAACTTGGTGGCTGAAGCCCGTTGTTGAATCGCCCTGCCTGCATTAAGTATGATAGCCACTGAGAACGATACTTGCCAAATGGTGTCAGCCCCGAACACTCCTTTCTGTTCTGCTCCCCCTCAAACGAAACATTGCTAGTCGTTTCGTGCAGCATGAAAGGGATGAATGGATATCATGACATGTCTTAACTACAACATACCAGAGCGCTCAGACCTAAACCATCATGACGTCGAAGTCTTGCTCCTCTTTCCATCTTTCCTTTTAGACACTTTTTCAGAGCCTCCCTTGACAGCGGAGCCCTTCTTTGCCGTTTCAAGTGGTGTATCCCCTTGCGGCAAATCCTTCTTGCTTTTGACTTGCCTCTCCGCCTCTTTCCTAGGGAGCTTTCCCGTCTCCTTGGCTTCTGTACGTCGGCGTTTGGCTTCCTTCTTTGCTTCTTTCCAGGCGCGTTGTCGTTTTGGTTTGACCTGGTCTTCCGTCAGTGTCTGCTAAAGGGGAAATCTCAACGACTCGGCAAGTGGTATCGGGCATTATAAGCAGAAATGACGAACCTGGGATGTTTCTTCGGTCCTTGACGGTAATGATTTATCTTGGATTTCAGCCTTGGATGTAGCTGTCTTCGCGGAACCTGAGGCCGAGGGTTTCGCAAGGCTGTGTCCAGTCCGCAATTCCTCCTCTATCTGTACAGAGATATCTCGGGGATCCATGACTTGTGAGCGGTCGAACGATGCATCGGCGATTTTCTTCGCGAAGCGGGCCGCTGAGCGCTTATGCGGCTGGAGCAACAGAAAGGTAGTTTCGCGAGTCAGTACGCTGGGGGATATCGTTCGGACTAATGAGGTTCAACGACCTACTTTACCGTTGAGATGAACTTCTACCATCTTTTCATGCTTCAAGACCTTATTCGGGCAGAGCATACAGCCCATGGGTCCGCTAGCAGAGGCAGCTTCTTCGTCTCCCGATGCATCTTCCGTAGGAAGCGCTTCGTCAGACTCTTCGTCTTCTTTTAGGCTATATATCGGATTCTCGAGAACCGACTCTAGTGGTAGTGGTGCGTCTGAGGGAAGCCGGTTGGAAAGTCAATATGGAGTCGCGATCCACGACTTCCAGCCTCTCACCTTCGTCCTCGCCGTCTGTCGATGCATTGCTGTCATCCTCAACATCATTGTCATCTTGCTCTTCATTTTCGTCTTCATCACCGGATGAATCTAGGAAAGTGGCCATCAATAAGACGCAATGTGAAGAAGAATTGATAGGGCGAACCTTCATCGCTAAGGGAAACACCTCCATCATCATCGCTTGAACTGTCACCGTCGTCGCTATCATCGCTGTCACTGTCGCTATCGCTATCACTCTCAGGTCCTGCCTCGTCACTCTCCCCTTGAGCTTCCTTCATCTCCTTCATCTTCCGCTTCAAGTCGGTGATACCTAGTGCATCCTCCTTTTCCTTCTTCGACAGGCGTTTCTCGATCCTCTTCAGCAGCGGCATGGTCGATGATAAGTTGCGTGTTTGTTGTCTCGGTTGATAAGGTCGTCAGGGGTATGACTCGGTGGTTTCCCAGATGGCAGATCTCCACGAAAGGGCGAATAAGTTGACGATCAGGGCTGACTACCACCCATCGGCACTTCATGCCCGCATGTGCAGCTTCATGACTGAAATTTCGAAGCGATCCAAACGGGAACCTGCGGACAGCTTTGTTTACCTTTTGCGGGTAAGAAGATTCCCCGCCGACACGTCATTAAACACGCTCGATCACCACTTACCAACGAGTTACCAAGTCCTTCAAGATTTCTAACGTTGTATGCCGTGTTGTACATTCAGGTTGACATATGGTTTGCAGCCTCGCTTGATCATCAGTAGACCCATCAATTCGTCTTACGGACTCATCGCGCGCCACTTCCATCTCCGACGTATCCGAAATCCGAATTAGTCGACCAAGATGGACAGTGACTCCAAAGACGTAGCGAGGATGTGGAAGGTTAACCGAACAGTGAAGGAGATGGTCAGAGACCGAGTAAGCCGCTGCATACGACATTCGTCTTTAGAAACGTCCTAAACAAACTGCGCCCTGAATTTTAGGGTTACCTGGTCGGAGATGACGAGATTCAACTGCCATTCACAGACTTTAGGACCCAGTACGGTGGTAGTGGTGCAGTAGAGTAGGTCAAGCTACATATGATCAGTTTGCAGGAACCTGTAACTCACACCGCGCTTTTCAGTCGATCGGCAATGGCATGGTATACGTCGACGCGAGAGGATCAGCAAAACACGATCTACATCTTCTTCAGTGATGAGGAGAACGTTTCGAAAAAGACCGTTAGAAAGTTAGTATCGAGTGATGTCTTGTTATATTGCTCGTAGCCGTTAGCATCGAACTGATGATTGATGTCGAATTCAGGTTCATCGGAGACATGGAGGAAAAGCGTTTCAGACGGGGTGTCTTTGTGTATCGACGAAAAATGACACCTGCAGCGAAGAAGGTGGGTAACGCAAATCTTTTTCAGGTCAGCGATACTTTTAGAACTAACTTGTTCTTACCCGTGCGTCTAGGTCATCCAAGAAATGCAAAGCGAATACACAATGGAAGATTACGCGGAAGCCGATTTGATCGTGAACATCACAAAACATTTCCTTGTGCCGAAACATGAAATTATGACTCCAGAGGAGAAACAGGCATTGCTGGTACGATAGTGAGTGTGTTGTTTTGCAGCGGAGTCTATCACTTCTGCTTATACCCGATTGTCCTGTTTAGTCGTTTACGGGAGACACAGTTGCCGCGAATACAGCTTGGTGACCCTGTAGCGCGATACTATGGTCTGCGTCGAGGGCAAGTGATGAAGATTACCCGAGAAAGTGAAACGGCTGGAAGGTATGTGGTCTGGTGTGATGACGGCATGTAACGCCGGTTCTGTGCTGATCTAGCTCATGTTCGTAGATATGTCACTTACCGTGTCGGCATGTAGGGCTACGCTCGGATCCTTCTTGTCATGGTGAATTCGGCATTGCGCATGCTGTTGTAATAGTATTGGTCGCACAGATTTGTATTGCAGATGAAATATCGCCTTCTGAGCGCGATGTATTTCGTTTCACCGGAACATATCCACTTTACATTTGATATTCTCTCAATTATTCTTGCCCATCATCCTGGACACCGATACATTTACAAGCGATAAAATCTTCCACAAGCTACAACTTTGTGATAGGCCGCCTTTCGAAGATCGCCTCGCCTTCAGCATACAAGTTATCGATGTGCTCCCGGTAATGCTCTCCGGCTTGTTTTCTGTAGTAGACAACGCAAAATTAGACGGGAAACCAACTCGTTAAAGTGGGTTTCTGGGCTTACCGCTTCATCTTCAACGTTGGCGTCAGAATGTGCGCTGGGAAAGGCTCGACCTCGAGCCAGACGCCTTTGACGGTCTCGTACCTACCAGGGGGAAATGTTCAGCTTAGCTGAAAAGTGAAACACGAGATTTGCGCCACTCACCCGTTCAATCCATTCTTCTTGGCCAAAGTCTGCAGCTCGTACAAGACTTGTTGTCGAACCTTGGGCTCGTTCAATAGCTTTTGCATGCCAGCTAGATCGGTTGGCTGTACACTTTTACCCAAGATCTTGTTGATCAACTGAGCGGCTTGTAGAGGATCCACGACACCGATAAGGATGATGTAGGATTGGAGCGAGTCGCCGTGTACGAGGAACGATGCGAACAGAGGATGAAGTCCGTAAATGCCTTCCACCTTTTCCAACGCGACGTATTCCCTGAGTGCAGCGAGAATGGCCAAGGTGAATAAAAACAAGCGGGAAAGCAATCCAGCTGCTTACCCTTGACTCAGTTTCATAACATTCTTGACACGATCGATAATCTTCAACCGACCACAGTCATCGATAACACCGATATCACCGGTGTGGAACCATCCTTCTTCGTCGATGGCTTTCGCGGTGTTTTCAGGATCTTTGTGGTAGCACTTGAGACGAACAGGTCCGCCGACCAAGACTTCACCTCGAGGATAAGGCTTGTCTGAGGAAGTATACTATTCCAGGGACGTTGATGAACATGTCAGCAAAGCGCAATGGTTAAGAGGAATGGGTTTCACGGGAACCGGACTTACGTTGAGTTCGGCAACGTCTTTCAGCTTGAGCAAAACGCCTGGCCTGGGGTGTCCTGCCGTCTTGTACCCCACAGTATCGAATGGAATGCTGAGGTCACAAGTTGTCAGTGCATTCCCGCCAAAGAACAGTGGGGTCGTGCCTTACTTGAGTGTGATGCCGCCGACCGTCTATGCCAATGAAGGTGATATGAGTTAGGCCGTTGCCGGGTATAGAGCATAAATATACTGCTTACCTCTGTTAAACCGTACTACAGCAGGGGAATGTATGTTATCAGTCTCGAATTCAGCTGGTTTCCAAAGCATAGTGCTTACACCCTCAATGACATCACTGTCGGGGGAAATACAACGGATCGTCTTAGTGCGTGTCTTTCGCCTGGGAGGTGATTGCGGCAACGTACCAACCGAAACATGCTTTCAAAGTCTCCACGACATCGGGTGAGATCGGCGCACTGCCGGTAGTAATCACTTTCACTCTACCGCCCAACAACCCTCGAACCTGAAGACACGGAATCAATGATGCGCCCATGACATCGCCCATGTTCGACTCACCTTTCGAAAGACCAAAGTGTCGTATACTCGATGAGTTACCTCACCGGTTCGTCGGAAATGCTCAATCTTGGTGGTCAAGGCTTTCTGAAGCAAGGCGCCCTTGAGTCCACCAGCTTGTACTTGCGCGAGGACTGCTTGATGGATTCGGTTCAAGACTCGGGGTACAGAAGGGAAAAAGTCCGGTTTGATGATTTGGGCATCTTCCAGAAGCTTGAGATTGTCTCCAGTACTATAGGCAATGATCCCACCAGTAGCAATCGCGAGCAATTCGAGAGACCGCTATGATGCCGAAGATGTGGTCAGCTCTCATGATCCTGGGAGTCTCGGGCATAGAGAGAGATCGAGCACATACTTCCAAGCTGAAAAGGAACGAACGAGGAAAAAGACCGCGGTCAGTACCAGCAATCTGAGGCGACGCAAGGAGTACATACATATGGGCCAAAGGCAAATAGCTCATCAGAGTCCAGTCATGCAACACCTGTCCCATACCAGAAGCTTGGCAGATAATGCCCTTGGTGACAGTTTCATGTGTCAGCACCACACCCTTGGGGTTACCTAACCACCGAAAAGTAGAAAAAGATTATCAGTACGACATCAATAGGCACAGCGAATTCGCTTACCGGTTGTTCCACTCGTGTAACTGATGGTGGCAGGCATCTGAGGCGTAGGCGGTCGAGGATGAATTTCTACGGCTTCTTGACCGTACCTCTCCAGCTCGTCCATCTGCAAGAGCTCGAGTCCGACTGATGTAGCCCAAGCTTTGAGAATAGTAGCTTCTTGGGCAGGAAGCTTATCCATGCTGACAATGTACTTCAAGCATGGCGTGTTTGGCGCATTCTTCAGCAAGGTCGGCAAGTGGTTGGCAGATGCAACGACCACCGAAAGGGGAGCATGATTGGTAACGTATTCGACGACGTTTGGTCCCAACGTATCGTACAGCGCTACGCCGACCAGCCCGAATGCGTGACAAGCAAAGTCGACGATTTGCCATTCCGGCCTATTCAAAGACCAGATACCGACGGCAAAGTTGGCTCCGTCGACGTACTCGGGTTTCGATCCAGAGTTCGGGGCACGGGATCCCAGTTTTCCTTCGTTTTCGAGTCGCACAAGAGCTTTACCGACGTTGAGGCGCCGTTGGCCGAATTCGCCGTATGTCATCGCGGCATCTAAAGTGGGCGAAAAGACTGCACCCTGAGTAGCCGTCGCTGGGGTGATGAGAGTTCTCCATTTCATGACAGGTTTGTTGGCATTGACGGCGACCGCTGTGAGAAAAGAGGACGGCGGATCAATGACTGAGATGTTGAGCTATCCGTGTTGCTACATACATCGTTCAAAAAGCTCGAACAAGGTCGCTGGCTGATTCCGATCAACATGATCGATGGGGAAGATTCCTGCATGCCAAGCTCGTAAGTAACAGCTTCAATGATTGTGCGCATTCGCTGACACTCGCCGTTCTGCCATACAGCTAGTATTACAAGGGGGTGGTTTATGGTCAATCACACAGGACAGAGATGATGTTGCAAAGGCCGGTGGACTCACCAGAATATCCGGGCTTCTTGCTACCAGGGACTTCCTATAAGGCCAAGGCAGGAGTGAGCAAACGATATCCATGTTCCTTTCCTCCACTGGCGTCAAGGGTACTCACCATCGCCTGCTTTCGAAGATCCAGATCCGGGGGGTAAGGGTATAGCTCCATGGTGAATGTCGTCCTTTAGATTATGGTGATGAGATGGGGAGAACAGGGGTCACTTTGCGAACAAGACAGTCGAGCAGGACCTCTTATACAATCCACCTCAAGATGACCGTGATGAGAACGAGGCTCGGGAGCGTCCCATACTGAGTCCGCAGCCTGAAACGCGGTTATCGCGGCGTCTCACTTTGCCGGACAATGCAGTACGTCACGTGACGGAATCCGCATTCCTATCGATGACTCTTCCACTCTTCCACTCCCCACTCTTCCACTGCTCTTCCAGTCTGACCGAATGAACCATCCCCCATTCAGTATAGAAGGACAGGAATCGGCATCCCTGAAGCTTCTCTTCCCACTACCAAAAGGTTAAGCGGGCCTAGCGTCCGCGAAGTCCGCCGACTGACAACGTTGAAGAATGCTAGATGGCGTCAGACAATGCTTTGGGCTGTCGAGTCCCGATGCCGGCCAATCAACAATTCGTTCCGAAACCCAGAACTCGCGCTGGGTCAACATAGATTCGCAAGCGCAGGATCCTTCTTTGGATGTCAAAACGGGGTGTATATTCTGTGATGTCAGCGTCGAGAAGGGTTTTAGCATTATAGAGAGCGTATGTACTTCGACGAGGCCTGATATGCAGCATATGCCCAGAGACGGCATCCGGACTGACCGCGAGTCCTTGTTTCCGTTGCTAGAATGATGAAATGATAGCGTTCAGGGACCGGTGTGTTTGCTCGAGCTCATGTTGGCCCGTAGTCCTGAACTAAGGTGAAATATCGAAAACTTCCTTCCGAGAGAAATCCCGGGGCGAAACAGCATCTCTTGATCGTGCCTAGACGGCATATCTGTACGTTAGCATGAGTTCAGGACTGCGATACACCTTGAACGATTTCATCTTACTATCATGACCAAGAGTAGCTACAGTCAAAGTTTTGCGAAAAGAAGACGTTCCTTTGTGTACGCATCTTCGCTTTCCATTACCTAGTCCTACCCCGTTAACTCGCTGACATGCCCCTCCTTCTATAGTGGTTCGTATGGAGGATATGGGCGTGAGAGTCCTATCGCAGTATGGTTACCTTCCTGGAAAGCAAAAGTACGTGCCATCTCTGGACTGCCGCCGCATGACTGGCTCCGTAGAAGACTAAATCATCCGGTCCGACATCAGACTAGGTTATCATATACCCCCTTTCTCATCAGTGCATCACATCCATCTCCATGCGTTGTCGTTGCCATTAATGTCATGGTGGCGCCAGCTGAAATACCGCTCCACCACACGACCGACATCGGCGCATCTGCTTGAGGCACAAGAGAGGGGGAAGGAATGGGGGTGGTTTGTGAGCAGTCAAGATGCCATAGCTATGCTGCAGAGCGGGAGAACTATCGGAATCGGGTCGTCATGACACCAAATAAATGGCACAATATTCACAATCGTGTATTGTCATCATCGAAACAACTGCCACAACATTAACAGCGATCATCTAAATCAGACGTATTATAGACAAGACTTGACCCGGAAATTTATAGTACAACAACATGCATCGACAGCCGATATCGAGCCTAGTAAGGAGAGTTCACGATGTTGGAACGGGAGCGCAGTTGCTTGACTGGGGTCGACAAGGATTCTCGCGTGGGCTGAAAAATGTGCAAAGGTAAGCGCGACTGGCAATCTACTTGTGATCATCGGGCATTACCTTTTGCAAATGCTTCTTGTTGACCATGAAGACGTCCTGCTCGAGAGCTACCACAAGATTCTTGTCCGTGCCAAACTTGAAGTCGTCCGCCACAACGTTCGACTGGTATTTCCTGATGCTGTAATCATCAAACTTTCCTCGTTTGACGCTCTTGAAGTTCCCTGACAAAGGTAGTTTGCATCAGTACATAGCCAGATATATGTGGACTATGAGCGGAAGACCCACAGGTGATGACAAAAGGCCCGGTAGAAGTGACAATCGTCTTCTCTTCCTTGTCAATTCCCGTGTTAAACCTGAGAATGGAACAGTAAGCTACATGCTCCCAGATGTTGAAAACCCGAGACTTGCCTCGCTGGCGTGAAGTTTACATCGGTCTGCATATACGCCAAATGCTCTGGCTTGAGTTGCAAACGTCGAGGGATAGGCTTCGCATCCGCGGGGAAACTTCGATCAAATCCGAGAGCCCCTTGGTATCGCCCATGACCAATCAACGTGTCAATCAACAAGAGGTAGGTCTTGCATGTCGCAATCAACCATCGACCATCAGCTGTGACGTCTACTCCCAAAATCGGATCACCCAATGCTGGAAGAGCAGTCTAAAAGAGCGGACGTTCGGGTCGGCGGCAGCATAACCACCTCTGAGTGCACGGCTTACCTTGGCATTCTTGCCAACAGAGTCGAACAATCGGATGTCACCCTTGTTGGATGCTACGGCGATCTTACCACTTTCTGTGGTAACGGCAGCGGAGAAGTCGTTCTTGCTAGCATATTGTTTGTATTGTGACTCGACAAGCTTGTTGCCGTCGACTCTTGGATCGATTCTGAAGAGACCGTTGTGAGCTGTAAGAGCATATCAAAGTATACTTGAGCGAAGTACAAATCGGACAACTTTGCAGTTCTGACTTACAGTGTCCCAAGAGGGTTTGCGTGGGATTCATCTGCGCGTATTTGGCCCTATTTGACATTAAGGGCGATAAGCGAAAGACAAGTCGCCGATCTGTAAGTGCACCTACTCAGGAAGGATGTTATCGACTTTGATGCTGTCGTGTACCTTCCATTCATCGACAACCTTCCCGTACTCCAGATCCATTCGGTAGATGGAGTTCTTGTTATTGGGATCCATCAGCAGCATATCCGAATCCTGGTTGTGAAGCATGATCTTTCGTATGAAACGAACAGGAATCAGCGAACTCTTGCAGGCGACTTTTCAGAAACGCATTCTCACCTTTCCAGGAGTAAAAGTCTTGCCTTTCAGATCCGAGATCTTGTTGATTGACGTGGTGAATTTGACCTGATTGTCGTCGGTATGCTTGAACACGCCAATCATGTCTCCTCGAGTGACGAATGATCGGTCATGCTTGTATCCAATCGTCAACTTCTCGTTCTTGCCCCCCTGCGCAGAGGCAAACTTCTGGTTGTCATCCTCCTCGTCACTCTCGTCATCAGCGCTCCTCAGAGATTCTTCGGCTTCTTCCTCTTCCTCTTCTTCTTCATCTTCCTCTGGGATAGCGTCGTGAGCCGAAACGTCTTCCATCTCGATATCGTCGTACGCTTGGTTGACGTATTTCTGCTCATCTGCTTTCGCTTTTGCCCAGGACATCTTGTTCCTGCCCTCCCACATGTATTGCGTGAAAGCGGTCTTCCAGGCCGTAAACTCCTCCTCCTTGTCAAATTTGATACACCATGTCGTTCCTTCCCCGTCCGCAGGCTTGAAGCTAAACATGAACGCGTGGTTTGTGGGATCCAATCGTGGTACCATTTCAGAGTCGAGAGGAACCGAAATGAAGGGAGTGTTGCCTTGTCGAACGACGAGCCAGTAATCAAAGTCTCCACCTTGAGCAATATCGATCGTTACCTCCTTCTCCTGAAGCACGAAAGTTTCGACATCGACATCAAAGAGGTAGAGTTCGCCTTGATCTCGATGAAGAATGGGAACACCTTTGAAAGGATCTTCCTCTTCTTCTTCTTCTTCTTCCTCCGGAGCCGACGCGGTCTCGCTCTTGGCAGGAGTCGCAGGTTGCTCCACGATGTCTGGGACCTCGGGCGACTTGTCGTCCCTAATTTGCAGTGATTTCATGTTGAGTGTCTCGGGGGTAGTGTGGGAGTCTGAGCGTCGAGCAGCCATCCTCGCGGACTTTGCTGGGGTCTTCGGTGCGGGTCTGCCAACGAGGCTGTCAATAATGCAAATCAGGAAATTGGCGGAAACATGGACTCACTTCCACTTCATCGCCTCGAGATCTGCTTCGGTAGCAGTGTCATGGCTCTTCTGGAATTTCTGAGAAAGGAAGGCGTGTTTATTATAGGTGATGACATAGGGACTTTTCAATGACTCACCCTTTCGTACATGCACTGATATACAGTCATTTCGAAAACACCACTAGTTGCCTTCGGTACCGTTCTCGAATTGACAACAAACTCCCACATATCTCCAGGGTCCCCTGAAAGATCTCTCCAGGCGAAGGTGATGTCACCGTCCAGGGTGCCCGAGCGGAAGGACAAGGCTTGGTCAAGAAGGAACAAGCGCTCGTCCTCAGCTAAAATAGGTGTAGTGATTCGCTTTAATATGGAGATGACTGAAAGGTGATAGCGAGAGGCAACGGTTGAAGGACTTACACTCAGCATCTTCCTCCAGTAACTGTTCTTCCCCTTCATCGTACGCTCGGGTGATGACCAACTGATACTGGAACTCTACCGAAGTACGACGGATGGTCGCAACGGCGTCTTTGTAGCTATTCAGCGGATCATGTATCAGAATTGAGCGGTTTGTCGCTGGGAAGTGAAACCTCGGCGCTGACTTACATGCACTCCCGAGACCCCTTGATACTATCCGGTCGTACCAAGTATAGTTGTCCAGCAGGAATCTGCATGAGTTCGGGATTGCTGGGATTTCCTATTTGGAATGAAGATCAGTGCGATCCATAAGGCGAGCCTCGGTATTTCCAGCTCGTACCCCACATCTGCCCGAATACTGGTTCGGAGACGAAGATTGGTGCATCGTCAGCAGGTCTGGATCTTATCATATACCTGAACTGCGAGCTTACATGATTTGAGCACAAACATGTTGAGACCCTTTCCCAATGTGTCTCAAAACAATGAACTGCTCCTACAACCGACGGAGATGGCGGCGAGAGATAAGATGTCGTTAGGTCGATTGCAGAACCTTGGTGCGTTATGATGGCAAGAGTGGTGTTGCAAGGGGGTGCGAATGGGCGTGGTGGCGTTATTATACAGTAGACGGACACTGGAATCTCATACCGTTTAGGAAGAAATGATGATGATGACATCGACCTTCTTGTCGCAGAAGCTGAAGGTCGCGCGGATCATCATTCAACAAATGGGCGCCGGCGATTAGCGCGCCCCTTGTCGATCACCCATCTTCTTCCTCCTCTTCTGTCGACATTTCCGAAATACCGTTGCAGGGCAGCTAGTGGACAGATGCAAGGAAGAGCCAAGCTGTCTTCACCAAAGCACAACGATACCAGTCGCATACGTCTTAGGATTCTCCTCACCTTGCGCCATCCTCACTTTTCGTCAAGCCAGCACACACAATCTCGTTGCGGGATCCAACTCTTAGCGGTCAAACAATGACTATACTCAAGGGCGTCGTCAGTAAATGTGGGGTCATGAATAAGACGGTGACGGTGACAGTAAGCACTCTTCTGCTTTGGGTACCGTCTTAGGGCGAGGTCTCAATGTCGTTTTCTCTCATAGGTCTCACGCAAAGTAACACATCCGATTCTATTGAAAGTAGGTTGCCGACTCAGCTTTGCTGAAGGGAGAAGCAGCGTTGTGACGACGAGTTTCCAGGAGACTGACTGGCGATTCTTAACATCAGGAACTTACGAAGCACAAGAAGTATTTGGTACACGATGAAAACGAGAGTAAGTGGTTGCCCCCTTCATCGAGCTCGGCAGGCGGAGCTTCGTCGATAGAAATTAGCAAGTTCAGCCTCATGACTGTTCTGTAACTTTCCAGAGGCCAAGCTATCGGACAACGTTACAATCAAGCTCGGAAAACCCATGTCAAAGCGCAAATCGTTCCATCTATTCTCCGTCGATTCCCTCGACAACAGCATTCCCGCCGACCTATCACAATCGCCAGAGCACGTTGCGCATACGTCTTCAGCCTCGATACCATCCAGCCAGGCTGTTCACAAGGCATTGATGGAGCAACGGGAGCAGAGAGAAAGGGAAGCCTTGGAGAAGTTGGGTGTTCAGGTTTAAGGGGTCTTTACAGACAAGCAGGACTGTTATTACTTGTTTTTATAAACATGTACTTGTACAACGCTGTGTGGGTCGCGCTATTGACCGGTATAGCCATGACTTTTGGCTTGGTACTTTTCGCTCAGTCGGTCAAGCAAACGCTGTGCAGTCGCAATGCCGATCAAAGCGTCAGGCAGGGGTCACCGTGATGTTTGGGTCGTAAGCGTTCTATCGCTTATAGTTCCTCGTTAGGCCTAAGGCACCTGTTGATGATAAGCAGAGGCGCTTATGCTGCCTGTGCGGATGCTTGAGTCTTTTGCATCTCGGTCTGCATCTTGATGATCTGCAGGGACGGACGGGTAAAAAGGCGTGAGATGTCAGCCTGGTGGCCGATGGTCACATCAATCCGGGATCCTTCTCTTACTTCTGTCTTCTTCTTTTCAGCCTTCTCTCCTATTGTCTTGAGCTGATCTTCTATTCTTTCACTATTTTAAAGGAAGATGAGCTAAATACCAACGGAGAAAGAAAGATCCCAATTGCACTCACATTTCCTTCCTGATAAAGTCCAATCTCTTCTCGACGGTCTGCTGAGCCTCTCCCGAATCCTGAGGCATCAGCCCTGGGCCGATCAACTTGTACACCGTGTTTTCCGGCTTCAACTTTTTCAGCTCCTGCAATACGGACATTAGTAGATGTTTCAGTGGCAGAACCTGTGGACACGACAGCGGCTTCCTACCTTGAGCACCAGATCTGATTCCGACTGTTGGTAATCAAGCTTCTGTCGAGCTTCTATGGTCGCAGTCATATCTGAAGAACACACAGCACTGGTCATCAGCGATATATCCTCAGACCCGCACGAAGTATGGGCAAAGAAGCCGGACACGACATGACATACCCGCTTGAAGCCTCTGAAACTCCTTGCTCGCCTTTTGGAAATCCTGCTCGGCTTTCGACATGACGTACAGCCTTTTTTTGGGTCGCTGGAATGTTGCCTTTTCTGTCGAGTTGGAGGCGATGTCGTATACAGCGGTATTCTGGTAGGCACTCGTCCCAACTGAGCTGTTTATGGACCTGAAACAGTGAAACAGGGCAGCTCTGTCACTTCGATCACTCAGCGGCTTAGGTAATCGATTGCCTGCAAAAGCGCATAATCGCTTAGCGCCAGAAGACAGCTTTGTATATAACACCTCGTAAATCGTCCAGAAGAACGAGCCAGGAGATGTAGGCAAACTTCTCGCAGTTGTTTGCAACAAGCCAGATCGCTTCAGCTCGCCCTTGTTTAGGTTCTTCTCCTTTACAAGCCAGTTGGCTGAAGTGGTTCGCGATTCTTCTACCCCTACGAAACGACACAATCGTCAAACCTCCCATCATCAGCGAATTCCTCTTTGGATTCTGCAACTGCTTGCATCTCCAATGATGTCTGCGGTACCCGATGTTCGGTCATTCTGAATGGCTCTTATGGGCAGACTATCGGATTCCTGCTGTTTTACGCTTCTGTTCATCCGTGAATGGTTGTATTGGCAGTGGGATTGGACCTCATTAAGCCGGAGGGTATGAATTTCCGTTTGGGGTTTCCTCTGTGAGGGCCCTGAACATGATTACCACTCGACTAGAGGTCCATACATCACCTTTGTTGTAATTTAGACGCTTTGAAGATGGAACAACGTTCATTCACACCCTAACTTTCAGTAAGGAACCTTCCAAACGAATAGAGCGAGATTTACCTCAGGGGTTGCTGTATCTCCCAGCTGCTATATGCAGGAATGACGGATGCAAGAATGACCATAGGGGATACTTTCCAACCTCGAATACCGGACAACCAGTCAATATGACCATTTTACACTTGAGACACCACTCTACACCCGAGCCTGTGGTGAAACACTTCGTCTCCTAGATCCGCCAGCCTGGCCATTCCTTCCTGCCGGCCTAGCTCCTCGACCGCCGGCAGCAGCACCTGCTGGGGGCTTGACGAAAGCAAATCCTCTGAAGAAGGGACAGAGAGAAAGAGGTCAGGGAACTGTCCCTGTGAGGCCCATCAAAGCAAAGTATACGTACACGTGGATAGGCTGTTCCAGGAAATCGCTCTCATTTGCACCTTCCACGGCAGCCTCTGCCTCCTTCTTTGTAGCGTATTCGATCAAGGCATATCCCTATATTAAAACTTGTCATTAGTTATCCTGAAGCCTCGCAACGAAGCATGGTTCGACTTGCCTTGACGTAACCTGTTCGCCTGTCAAGGTTCAAATGCATGTTCTGCACCTTGCCGAAATCGGAGAACAGATCCATCAAGTCTTCCTCCGAGGCCTCTTCGTGGACGTTTGTGACGATGATGATCCATCCTTCAACAGCTGAATGCGGCGGACGTGGCGTAAGAAAGGACAGAGAAGAGGAGAATTAGTCAGTCTTACTATCCCCGCGGTGAAGCAATGTTCTTGTGATGCCCTTTTACGGGCGTAGATCATGTCCGAAAGGGCCGAAGAAGTGGGAATCATGGTACTTACACCGAGCGGCGTTTCCACTGGTAGTCGAGTCCGTTTGCACGGTATCATACTCCAATGCATCTCCTCCATCTGCTAGACAATCAAAACATGTGGCCGATCCGAAAGGCGATTCGTAAATCATTGGTAAAGAGCGTTAAATGGCGGGGAGGAGATCACTGATGAGATTTTGATCCTCGAGTTCTCCATCATCAAGGCTACATACCCTCGTTGAAACCTCGACCTCGCTTCTGCACACCTGAGATAATGTGAACCAGTCAGGAATCACACCAATGAACGCTTGATCTCCAACCCGCAGCTTACCTTCATCCGGTTTCATCTCGACATCTGCCATGTTGCTGTAACTGACAAGTTGTGTTTGAAGTGCTGGTAATCCGTTCGCCTGATGTCGCGGGTTGATTTGATACGTCGACTTTGATAGGGATCTCTCGACTGGATTGTGTGTCAAGCTTGTGCAACGCGGTATAGATTGACAGAGACTCTCTCCAACAAGCAAGTAGTAGAGGTAGGAGTGAATAACAGCGGACGCATGAGTAGCGAGGTTGAGATTGATCGAGAGCTTTTACCACGTCATTTATCAGTCATTGCGCTTCCTAGCGATCGTGAATCCTAGTCGTACTGGTAAGGATGCTATAGCTAGGCATGCAGCGACATTCATACCTGTTCAGCCAGATCGTGGGCTTACTTACAGCGACTCCAGAGGACTCAAACCAGGATGGCAGACAAGGAAGCCAAGGAAGCCGCTTTGGCAGCAAAGAACAGGATACTGCCGGCTAAAGAGTCTGCCTTGTTCAAAACCCTACTGGTATGCCACAAGTTTGTCTGCTCCATTCACTTCTCAGCTGATACCCATAAACTTTGTTACTTGGGCATAGCAACATTACGAGCTGAAGCAGTATAAGAAAGGTATCAAGGCCGCAGACCAAATTCTCAAGAAGGCGCCGAATCATGGTGGTATGTGTGGTGACCATGCCATCGAAGTAACGCTTGCTAATCTGTTGTCTCGTTCAGAAACACTCGCCTTGAAGGCCCTCCTCCTCCACTCATCTCTCCCTCACAACCACCCGACGGCCTCTTCTCAGCCCAAAGGGGAAGAAGTGGAGCATCTCATCGCTGCAGCGCTGCGCAAAGATCCGTACTCCCACATTACTCACCATGTCAACTCGATCATCGCCCGAGCGAACAAGGACTACGTCACTGCTGGTCGATCCCTCAGTCGAGCTCGTGAGATCGATCCGGACAATGTGCCCCTGATCAGGGACGCCATCTCGTTACATACTCAGTTGGGACAGCACAAGGAGTCACTGCGAGTCAGGCACCGGCATTTTACCATGAGGCCAAATTTGCGAAGCAACTGGATCTCTCTGGCTGTTGGACATGAATTGTGCGGGAATGACCAGGAGGCCTTGGACGTGTTTTTGGGGTTGGAGGAATCCACAAAGGTCCGTTCGCTGTGAGCTGATTTTCATCTTTGACGAGATGCTCACGCTTTTGTGTCTCTTTTAGGACGAGGGTCTAACGCCGCTCGAAAAGACCCAAATGTCTTGCCACATTATCAAGTTGATGATCAAACTTGGCAAATTCAAGGAAGCGCACGAGCGGCTCGAGGATGATATCAGTGCTAGAATCGTGCCGGATTCGGGTGAAACAATTGAGCTTCAAGGTAGGAGGACCAGGAGGATGAGTCCCCGCTCGTTTGCTAACGTTCTTGTACCTTCTCTATTCGTAGCTGAAATATTGCAAAAGCTAGGACAAGCGGAAGACGCAGAGGTTGCGTACAGACGCTTGATCGAGAGCAACCCTGATAAGATTGGCAACTACAAAGCTATGCTCAAAGCGCGGGGTCTGGATCTCGGTGAGTCAAGCTCTGTATAGAACCTGTTTCAAGCCTGCAGACTCACTTTTTCTCTGACAGACGGCGAATTGACAGCAGAGCAGATCCAAAAAGTCTTGTCGCATTTGGAGTCTTTCACCGAGAGCTTCCCGCGCGCGGCCGTACCGAAACGACTTGCGTTGGATGTTGCCCAGGGTAGGAGGTTTCGTGTAGTTCCCAAGAAATACTCTCATGTCCCGTCTGTTTGCCACAGGTGATGATTTTGCGCAGCAGGTTCGAGCGTATCTGCAAGCCGGACTCGAAAAGGGTATCCCATCGCTGTTTGTCGATCTCAAGGGACTTTACAAGAGCCAAGACAAGCTTCGTGTCGTCGAGGGCATCTTGGAAGAAATGAAGCAAAACCTCGAGGCCGAATTTACCTCGACTCAGGAAGCAGAAATAATTTCGCCGCCGACTACGCTCTTATGGCTGTACTACTATCTCGCCCTGCACTTGGCTCATCCTACTCACCCTTCGCCCGACTATGTACGTTCGCTCGACTTGCTCGACACCGCATTACGTCATACGCCCACATTACCGGAAATCTACATGGCCAGGGCCATGGTGTTGAAGCGCGCTGGCGACCCGGACGGAGCCGCACGGTCCATGGAACAGGCTCGTTTGCTGGATGGACAGGACAGGTTCTTGAACGGAAAAACTGGAAAGTATTGGCTGAGAGCTGGAAAAGTCGAAAAGGCCTCGGCAGTATTCGGTCTTTTTACTAAGGTCAGTAACAGTCTATTGCGATTGATAAATGCACACTGAAGAGACTTCTCAACACATTACAGAAAGACGCGTCTTCTCCCGGACAGGATCTCACCGATATGCAGTGCACCTGGTTCTTGCAGGAGGAAGGAGATGCAGCTCTCAGAGCTGGAAAGCTACCTTTGGCCGTTAAGCGATACGAGCGCATAGTGTCGATCTTCAAGGACGAAGACGATGATCAATACGACTTCCACACCTACGCCTTGCGAAAGATGAATCTCAACGCTTACTTCGACATGGTCGAATTCGGCAAACAACTCCGTCATCACCCGATGTATATCCAAGCTGCTACTTCCGCCGCCAACATCTACTTGCGGATATACGACAACGCTGGTCTTCGGGAAGTCAAGTTGTCCGCTGAAGAGGAAGCGGAGAGGAAGAAGGCCGCAAAGAAGGCACAAAAGGCCAACAGCAAGGCGAAAAAGGCCGCCGCGCCTGCCGAAAACAAGGAGGAACCCGCTTTGCCGGACGCCGATCTCGAGGGCAAGCAGCATCTGAAGGATGTGGATGCTCTTGCAGCTATCGACAGGTTGATTCAGCCGTTGTTCAACGTCGCGGACGATGAAATCCAGTTGTGGTTGGTCGCCTTTGAGTTGGCGATCAGGCAAGGTTCGTGCTTGTCCGGTCGGGGTTTTGTGGCTTTCGCTAACAGCTTGCGCACGGATTGTTAGGGCGGTACTTGCAGGCCGTCCGAGCGTTGACAAAGTCATCGAAACTGGAACTCAGCAACCCTCAGGTGCATAATCAGGCCGTCAGGCTATCTTTGAAAGGTAAGTACAATTTCACATGATATGATGCGTCAACGCTCATATAGCGTCCGACAATTTAGTATCGACGCTTCCATCGGACACCGCATCTCTGCCGATTATCAAAACTGCTTTGAAGCAGATCATACCAGCTGATGTAGACGTATTGCGCGTCAACGCAGACTTCATCCAACGAAACGCTAGCAGTCCTGCTCACATTTTCTATGGTGCAACAACTCTCCGAGACATTCTTCTATCGCAGTCCGACAAGGAAACTCTCACCGAAGACGAGCAAAAGCAAGTCGAAGAATCCTTCAAGCAACTTTTGAACCCAGAAGTGGAACCCGACATTCGAGTATACCAGAACACTATCGCATATCTGACTTCGGCAATCGCAAGCTCCCAAGAGACGATCGATGCATTCCGGCAAAGCGTCAAACAGCGACTGCCACTAGCCATGTGCTTTGCCTCCCTGGAAGAAAAGCAAGCCCGAAAGGATGCTTGGGCAGCGGAAGATGCAAAGGAGGATGAAGTTGCGCAAATGAACGGTACAGCATAGAGCGTTGTATCCAACTGGCAGATGTGCCAGACCAATCAATATGTCATACTTGACAAGTTGCGTTTGCCAAGCGTCCGGGTCTTCTCTCGACGTTATTGCATACTTTTAAACAGTCCTGCCCTCACACGACGGGGAGCTCTTTCTGGCCCCGTCAAAGCCTTGCGTCCTATTTCCGCATCTGCATTACCGCTCTTCTTCGTAACTCGCGACTGGATGCGCGGGAAATCGAGATACAAATGCAGCAGATGTCCTATCCGAAGCCTTCCCTGGACCGTTGCTCACTTCGTGAAACCGTGCTGTGAAGAATCAGTTTCCTCAGGTTATAGATATACATAGAGCTGCCGTCGAATTTACAACATCGCCCATTGTTGGATGCGTAAAAAGGGAACTCGTAGTCGAGCGACAAGTGAGAGCTCGATAATGCTGTGCCATCCATCCACTGTCTACCAAATCTTTTCTGTTCCCCATGCGGAATTCGTTGCAAACGCCGCAGGTGCTATCGGTTCAGACTGTCAGGAGGACGTGTGTGAGTTGGGCGCCAGGCTCGTCGCTCATTCCAAGGACATACCGTTTGACCTCGCCATGACCCTGTTAACCGTTCGTCTCTAGCCATCATCATGTGGTCCCAAGAATCGAGATTGTATCGCGGAGGCTACAATTGGAGAAAAGCGCAGGAAGATATTAGCCTAAGAGCTCAGGTTCCAGGCAGCCCGCCAGCCGACCGGTTCTTGCTACGCACCTTGCCGTCGTTGGTAGCTCGCTTCGCAATGTTGAACAGGGTACCAGTCGCACCGAAACAGGCGGTCAAGAGACCTGATTGAAGCAGAGTGTATAAGTGTACTGACGAGACCCGACAACGCTAGTAGGGAGACATACCGAACGGAATCAAGGCTTCCCAGGGAACAGGCATCTTGTTTTTCGGGTTTCCGGTTGTACAGTTGTCGCTCTTTCAGTGATGGAGAGAGAGACGCTCGTGTTTCGAGCAGAAGCTGTCGTTATGCATCAACGTTCATAGCCGGGCAGCATTGGGAAGATGTCCCGATTGATTGGCCCACCCTGCCTTTTGCGCGCCGGAGCCGGAATTCGGCTGACTCAGCAGGAAGTCGCTCTCCTTGATCTGTCTCGAATTCTCCTTCATTTACTATAACCTTTTGCATTTCATGCTCTTGGATCGTATCTATCTACATTGGTCTCAACCTTCCCCTACGTTCGAGGCAAGCGAACTTGACAATTTTGGCGGGTGTGATATCCATCTCGTGCTACGGTACATCCGCCCACGCCCTCTGTGCGCTCTGTACAACAAGCCGCAACGAATCATTCACATCGTCTCGCTCAGATACCGCTGTCAAAGCATCCATCACCTTGCTCTTGACAAGCTCCGTCTCCTCTTCCCGTGTACCCTCTTGCACCTCCCCTCCCTCTTCCCCTTCCTGGCCTTTTGCGAGATTAAGCAAGAGGATGCAAATGTTCGAAAGAACGGGTATCGGTGCTGTCGGGGACGCAGCATACGCCTTGAGTACTGCCAACGATGTATCGTTCGATTCCGCAAGAACGCTAAGCACCGCTCGAGCTGTTGCATACACGAGTTCAGCTCTTGACCTATTTCTCGGGAAAGAAATCAACTACTCACCGCCTTTTGCACTCTTTGCGACCAGCGCGAGCGCCAATACCCCTTCCGCCAGTAAGACCTCCTGCTGTGATCCAAGTCCGACTAGCATCGCGAGCGCGCGCACCGTCCGCTGGTCCTGTACAATCGAGTGCAACGCTTGCTCGGCTTCCGACGCGGCCGGTGTCGACTGAGGGAGACCTCGTGCGATTGCCGTGCAGAGGGTGGCGATGAGCCGGGATATCTCAATCTTTATCGCCTGGTCGTCGGATCGGGTCCAGAGACTTATGATATGCGATAGCAACTCTAATTCACCCGCCACCGAACGAGCGATGTGTTCTAGACGCCGAAGGCAAATGCCATAAGAATGGATGAGGCCTTGATGAAATTGGACAGCGACTCACCGTCGCCTCTGCACAACAGCCTCAATAGCCCCAACGCTCCACCCTGCACGCTGCCCAGCAAATCTCGTCCCGCATCAAACACTTTTATCCGCCGAATAGCACCTACGACGTGCGGCGCCAACTTCTGCTTCAGGTCCCGTTCAGGCGCAAGAACGAGGTTGCGCAGTGAGCCAAGGAGGGTGTGCAGGAGTTGTGGCGTTGTGGTGGGTGTTGCTGCATTCAGGAGATCGATGAGGTGGGTGATCAGGCGGGGTTGCGATGCGATTTGGTTCGCTGTTGTGTCTTTGAGGGAGAAGAGATCAGAGACGCATACGTGTCTCCAAAACGGGCGTACTCACCATTCTTGATATAGTTGCCGATACACAACAACCCGCAACTAGCCAAATCATCTCTCGCCTCTTTCCCATCTTGTACCGTCGTCACACTTCCCACCCAACGCACCAGAACATTCCAGAACCACGTGCCTTCTTGCGTCTGTTCATCAAACAACTCGAGTTCTGTCGAAGCGCAGAGTTCGGCGATGGAAGCCATGATGCTTGCTTTTGCTGTCCCGAGTGCCTTGGCGCCCGGTCGCGTGTCGGTTCCGGTTCCAACAACAGCCGGGTTTGATGGCACCGCGTCGTCGTCCGAGTCGTCTGAGTCCGAATCCTCTGTCCAGCCTTCGACGACATCCCCATACTCTACAAAGCCAAACAATCGTCGTCCCGCTTCACTTCTATCCTTGGCACCATCATCGATCGCTTGAAGTATAGCTGGCACTCCGAAAGTAGTCGTCGAAAGCAGATGAAGAACGGTCGTGCTGTTTGCCAAGATCTCGAGGTCTTCCGCCATCGTTCCCGGGTCCCGAAGCATCCCATTCGCCGCGCCGGGAGGGCGGGAAAAGTATTCGAGCGGCGTGACGAATTGTTGAATCGTATCCGCAGGCAAGGAAAACTCGACCTCGGATTCCGGGTTAGCAAACGCGGTTTCAAAGATAGCTGACGCGGCTTTCCACGCCCAACTCGCTAGTGCTGCTCGTTCCTCTGTACCGAGATGCGACTCGTGCGGGTTTGTGTCGCAGGGGAGGTACAAGCGGTTCGCGAGGATGATCATCCGTGTCCATGTCGAGTTTTCGAGAAAGTGTGTTCGCGGAATGGGGTAGGAAGAGGAGAGAACGAGGTTGAGCGTTGATGCTAGGAGCGGTTTGAGCAAGTCATAGTCGAGGGTGGAGGTAGTGTATTCGTCGAAAAGATCGTCGATGAGATTGAGAGCGGATGTGCGTTCACAGATGATGGTTCTGTTGTCATCTACAACGAAATCAGTGTTACTCAGCGCAGACATGACGAGAACGTACCATCCTCGGCAACGAAATTCGCCACAGCCTTCAATAACTCGATCCGTTCCCGTGTTTCCCCGTCAGGCTCGACGACCCTCTGCACGACGTTGCTCAACCATGCTGGAAAGTCGGGGTTGCGCGAGACGTAGGTATGTCGAGCGGCGGGATCTCTAAAGGTGACGGCGAGATCAGCGAGGAAGGTAGTAGTGCGTGCCGAGTCGGAGGACGGAGGGAGAACATCCATCGCAGGTGAGTATCGCAAGGACTCGAATCAGGATTGTAAGTCGTGTGCGGAGTGGGATGATCGAGTGGATGAAACTCGAGATGAAACACGGGCGGGGGCACCGTTTGTATTATAGGCTCGCAAGGGGACCATTCTAGGCTGAATGTAATCTTGGACCGATAAGTGCACCCATCGCGGTTTGCTCTTCGTTGTTTGTTTCCCGATCTCTATGCGACAAGAAACTGTCGACACTTGTTGGCCTGGTTCGAGCGCGCGGTGGATACTACCGCAGCATGGTGGATGGTTGAGTGCGGCGAGATTCAATCAGTTGACCCGACGGCATCGGTCTGATTATGAGCGGTGCTCAACTTAGAAGCGCGTGTTTTCCGCAGGCGCAGCTGAAACTTGGCGCGTGCGTTACACTGACATCTTCGTCTTCATCTTTCATCCTCCTCTCTCATCCTCCTCTTCGTCTGTCCTCCGATCCTAGCATCCCACCACTCGCCATGTTCAAACGCGCACAGAGACCGACCGTGTCGCTCGCGAAACGGGACTCGATGGTCTCCGCTTCAAGGCAGTTCCGAGGGTGCTGCCCCGCCTGCCATCTGAGCACTCGTCAGTCTCCCACCTCGCTTCTGCCATGGCTCTGCTGATCCCCTCCTTGCAGGCTCACATCCGATTCACTCTACTGCGCGAGTGACGAACCAGGAACCTAGGGTGGATCATCTGGCGAGAGCAGAATTCTACAGCACCGGATCGGCCGAGCAGGGGAGTGGTCGTGCGGATCATCTGGCGAGGGCCGAGTTTTACAACTCTGGACCGGCTCGTGCGTTTGTGTCGTATGAGAAATACAAAGAGAGACGTACGTCGTATCTTGCCTGAATGTGACAAGGCTCTTAGCTCACCCTTTGCACTGTAGGCGACTCTGGGAGACCACCCGATATCCCGCTGGATGGACGAATACCGACAACCATCCCTTCCCTTCTCCGGGTGTACCAATACATGACGAGCAAGAACCAAAATCCGTCAAAGACCGCATACTATTCGTTGATGGAAGCCGCGGCAGAGTATTCACGCACGAGGAATGGCGAGGATATTCCTGAACTGAGGGAGCGGTTTGGTGCGGAAGTGTCCGAGGAGGGATTGCGTGCCGGGTTGGCTGGTACGCAGGAGGGGCAAGGGGTGCAGGAACATCAGAGGACAGGGTTGGGCTGGAAGATTGCATGGTCGGCGTGGCAGGATGCTAGAGCCGGATGCATAGATCTCGGCGTTCGAGGGTTCGAGTTGCTCCTCGAGGTGAGTATCGAGGGGTCGCTCCTGATCTATGAAAGCTGATCGCTCGTCCTAGGCTGCGAGACCACATCCACACCTCGTCCCCTCCCTGCTCTACCACGCGCAAAATAATCCAGCAATCTATCAATCCATTACCGGCACAACATACGACTTTCTCCTCCGTGCCGCGCTCGATCGAAACAGATTCGAAAGCGTGCTCACCCTCTTGACCGAGATGCGAATGCGAGGGATCAGCGCACGGCCGGGCAGGATGACTAGGGTCGTCGAGATGTGTTGTGAGAATCAGGCAACGAGGATCGCGTTGGAGTTGGCAGAGGGGTATGAGCGGGTTGCGCAAAAGCCAGTGGAGCAGACCGCGTGGGCCGAGATCTTGCGGGCGTCGGCCGAGGTTCATTTCGTGAGTCCCGAGTCCTTGTGTTACGGCCCCTGCCCGTGCTGACCTGTGCGCACAGATGCAAGGCATCGAAACCGCTTGGGACCGACTGGTCGAGAACGGCGATTTCAGACCAGACGAGGGACTCTGTTTGCTCATCTTGAACGCATCAGCACGACACGGTAACCCGGGCCTAGCAACCGCCGTCCTCGCCCGATTCCAGGCGCTCGGTATTGAAGCGCGGGAATACCACTATGCGCCCGTGCTCGAGGCGTTTTGCAGCACGGGTAGTCTACCCGAAGCGCTGCAGATCCTGGATGCGATGCGGACGCATGGTCAGGTTGAGCCGACGCTGGCGACAGCGAGGCCGTTGGTCGAGTCGATGGTTTCGCGTCGAGAGATTCGTTGGGTAGACGCAGGATTCGACGCCCTGGAAGCATTGCATATCAAGGGCCAACGAATCGATCCTGCCGCGTTCAACGCCGTCCTCAAAGCCGCAGAAGAATATGGCGATCTCAAGCGTGCCGTCGTGATTTACCGACAGGCCGAATCATTCGGCGTCAAGCCGGATGTGGAGACGTTCAACACACTACTCGCGGCGTGCGTCAAGGCCGGCGCGAGGGAGCAAGCAGAGTCCGTCTTGAAAGACATGGAAACCCAGTTGGGCGCCACCACAAAGGACGCCGATACGTTCCAATATTTGATCGAGCTCTACCTCACCCAGGAAGACTATGAACCCGCGTTCCACTACCTCGAGGAGATGAAGGCCGCGCGTCATCGACCGCCGTTGAGGGTGTATGAAGGCATGGTTCGTACATGCTGGAACCGATCCGATGAGCGGTTCCGGCTCGTGCTCGAAGAGATGCAGTTGGGCGGGTACAAGCCTTCTCGAGGGTTGATTGACCACCTCAGGGGGGACAAGGCCAAGGCGAAGGTGGAGGGCGGGAGATCGAGATCGGATTCGTGGAAAGAGGGTACGGATGCGGCGAGGCCGACGAGGAAAAGATGGGACGCTGGAGCAAAGGCCCCGAAGAGTACATGAGGCGGCGGACGAGGCGTCCAGTTGTATTCATAGAGCGACAACATGAAGCATGGCGATACAGCATTGTTTGCATCGCATTACGTCGGGTGTGGTGGATGCGTCCAGGACATCCTGCATGAATTCTGAATCATGCGTCGTCGGGCGTGTGAGCGGTCATCGGCTTTTGAGCCGGTAGAATGCAAGTGGCAAACGCTCTTCCTTCAGCTGAATGATGTATGGACCTGAGGAGGGGGCCATCGACGAGCCACACTGTCAACCGTGGATGTTTGCACCTCGAGCGTGAGATCTCAATGACATGCCCTCGACCTCTGCTGATGAACTTTACAGTTGTGGATGATCGAACGATGTTGGAAAGAGCTCAGCTGAGATGTCTCTTTCATTGGCAAAGGTTGACGGATCACTCCATGAAGATCCCGCTATCAAAGCTGCTAACGAGTTGATCCCAAGTTTCGTCCCTCGGCCTGGACCCCACCAGTGGCGATCTCCGGAACGCAAGCCCATCAAACTCGCCCGGCACTCCGACAGATCTGGCTGACCCGACATCCCACTGCCCTGACGCGGGTACCCGCCGTTCAAACAATACATCTCGGATTTCAAACAATTCGCCCCCGCTCCTTTTCTGCTTTATACAACCACTCGTCCTTTCCCCCCTTCCAGCCCAGCCTTCAACAAGAACAACGACCACCTCAGAACTCGGAAAGCCCTCCAACCCGGCCGCGACTCCTGGACCGGGCCGTCGCGCCCATCCCATTCCGAATATAATCATCGAACCGCGCCTTGTCTACCACCACGAACGATCAGCACGACACGCAGCCACGTGGGTGGGGGAGGGGGGGACGTACATTCCGGATGCCATCGACTGAGTGCGGGTCTGTCGGCAAGGATATCGCCGACGGCCCACCCGATCCGTAATTTGTCGAGGTCCTACACCACCCGGACGGGATCAGGCCCGATCACACAACACAGCACAGCACGGTCGTCGGGAGGGGGGGGGGGTACATACACTCGATACGTCGTTGTCTGGACAAATGATATAAAACAGCCCTTGGGACAGCTTATCGAGCATGTACGACACGGTCTGTTCCGCCGTCCATGCGCCTGCTGGTTTTTCGCGGGTCCGAGCGGTTGGGCCGGTATGTACCCAGCCGGGGCTTCCGGGGAGGGG